>ML815389.1:48818-76531 GCA_009831015.1 Picea engelmannii | reverse complement strand
TATTACCTCTCGTTTTCCCTATCTTTTAAATGTATTGCAACATTCTTTTGAGATCGATTTTGGTGAAATTCCAACAAACCCGATAGAAGTGAATTGTGAAGCCATCTGGTTTGGGAGCCTTGTCTTGTTCCTTTTCCCATATTGCATTAATGATATCTTCTTCTGATATCTTTTTTTTAATTTGAAATTCCCCTCCATAGATATGGAGATGGAATGTTTTCAAGCATTTAAGTTTTTGTTTCGGGGTCTACTCCTTCAATTTCTAAATAAAGTCCATTGAAATTCTCTTTGGTTTCCTTCTTTATCTCTTGGAAACTTTTCAGAACCATGTCATATTACTTTATGATTTCCTTTACATTATTTATTCCACACGTCTGGGGAATTCGTCAGTCCGTGCGACAATCAATACAGCACGTTATCCTTTCTCAGTCTTTCAATCTTCTCATTATTGTTCAACAAAGATTTCTACGAATTTCACACACAACTTTGTTTAAACTTGATTGTTTAGCATCTTGAAATCAATACGGCGAAGACTCAAGTATAATTCAGAGTTTTATGGATTGAAAATATGACTGTGTGAACATAAATGGTTTGGAATTTGAAATCAACATGGCAAAGGTTTAGTCTACCGTGTCCTTGGGATTTCACATATCACTGTTATGTGAGAAGTGTTGTATATAGAACGATTCCACCCATTTTCTTCGTCTCCATGCGGTATTCAACACAGAGATTTCCCTTTTCTCATTATCTTCCAATTATCTGGATCACCCGACATATCCAACATGAATTCCACCCAGGACTTGTTGTGTCTATATATATATATACATAGACAAGAACAAAATTCAGAGGCCAGGGACCTTCGAGTTAGAGAGGAAGAAATAGATCGTAAGGTTTTTTTTTTAATGATGTATGTGTGCTTTTTTATCATTGTGGCCTCTGTAGAAGCAACTATTAATTACTGAAACTGGTATCCATTTTCCCATACTCATCTTTAAGATGGTTTATACGATTATCATCAATATCTGTATGACAACATGCCCGATGGATTAACTTCGCTTCAACCTCATTCTGATTCATATTTCATTTTAAATGAATATCTGTTGAAATACGGTGAATTATATCATCGATGAATGACCACAATGGAAGGGACATGGAGGCTCTTTTGTTAGAGAGACTATCACATCTGATCCATATGGATTGTTGTTCATCTGTACGGCCCCAAAATCTGAGATCATATACTCGTTGTTGGGTATTAGCTGCAGACAAAGATAGCAGGAGAGTTGTTGTTATGGACCTTCACGGATCAGGTTTGGAGGATACAGTTTCTCTTCACAAGGATAACATGTCGTATTGATTACTGTGCCCACGGGACTTGGGCCAGGCCTGCGGGGGGACTGGGGCGATGTCGGGCATCTCCTCAGCCCCCCCGTGGGCCTGGCCCAATTCCCGTGGGTGCGGTAATGGTGCTACGTTTTCTCCATTAATGGTGCCTTCCTCTTTCTCCTCCTAATTCTCTCTCTGGAATCTACTATAGCTTCCCTTTTATGGGTATTTCCAAAAAAAAAATCAGTGGCTAGTTTGTCTTTTTCTCACTATTTAAATACGGTCGCTTATGAAAGATTGCACTGCAAACGACCATCAACACTTGATGAAACTTTCAATGAATACAAGATTTCACTGCAATGGCCCAACAACACTTGCAAAGGACCAGAAACACTTGATGAAACTTTCAATGAATACAAGATTGCACTTCAAACATCAAACCAAACCAATAAATTCATGAAATACTATGTGCTTTCTATGCCCTATCTTTAATCCAAGTCTACCTCTTAAAACTGTAAATAAGAAGCAACATAACATAGGTATGTGAGGTCGTTTAGGAATATTAAGGTAAGTCAAACCAAAAATCAGATCAAGAAACACTGCCCTTTGTGGACTTTTCAATCTGTAATTTAAACACTCATCTCTTGTAGTTCGACGGGATGGTGGTGTGGATAGGGATATGTTAATACAAAAAAATGCAGATATGGTAATGAAAAAAAAATGCAACTTAGGCTAGAGACAAAGGGTGTAACTTAGGCCAGAGACAAAGGGTTGGAGGGTTTTTTTCTAAAAACCAAAGGACTTGGAATGTTCTCCCCARGGATAGTTATACTTGAATTTGGACCCTGGAAACCYTACARAAATTACCCAAAATGYAGACTGACTAGTGAAATGATGACAAGTCTATAACATGTGAAGGTTATCCACTGCAACATAGAAGAACAACATTTGGCATTTGTATAGATACAAATATACAACACATAAACACTTCAAACCCATAGAAACAAGATTAACACAATAGAATGATGAAATCTATTAACACGACAGAATGTGAGAACCCTAATCCTAATACACCTAAATACATAAAGAAAACATTACAAATTGAAACCATTATTATCTGATAAGGGTGGTAAAAAATTACAAGATTATAAAGATTCATAGTAACCTATCTGAAATTTGAAGGAATCCACTTACATGTGGCACTCTAATGCTTAAGGCAACATAGTGTGTAAACCTACATCCAATTGAGCCCCAGATCCACTAGCTCTTCTAGGACTTGTACTCAAATTGTCTTTTCCCTTTCTTCTCTGTCCTTATATAAAATCCATCAATGATAAGGAACACCATGAGTTAATTCTTTATTATATTTTAGGGTTTCTCCAAAAATTGTAATTATTTATTACATGGTAACTAAAATAGAATACAATATTGTTATTTGTGTGTTTATCATTATATATCTAAATTATCTCTAACCATATAAACAAGGCTGCTTCGCAACGTAGTCCTTGCCGGGTTGAATTGGAATAGGAAAAAGTAGCAGAGGTAGATAGAAACTACAATGGAGATGTGGCAAACAACATGAAGCATAGGTGGTATCTATGCAGTAAATGACACGTGGCCTCTAGAGCCCCATTTATTTTTTGAAAGTATATAACAAAATACAATTTGTGCATAATTTATGACGACACAAATATGAAAGGAGATGAAAAAAAAACAGTGTAGTTTGAAATATAATTTTTGGCTCTTATTTTTTACAATTTTTTTTTTTTTTAATTATTGTTTTTCGGGGAAATTATAATTTTTTTTCATTTCTTTCTAATTTTTCTTAGTTTTTCACAAATTTGTTAGCTCATAAAATTTATTAGCTCATATGTTTTGAATATGGTCAATATAACAATACTAATTAAGAAATTATTTATGTTTCATTCAATGTAACTTGTATTTACTGTTTTATTATTAAAAGTAAAAAATTATTAAAAAGTGACGTTGAATTTTTAAAGTATATTGTGATATTTTCATGGCATTATGTATTACCTTGTGCTTTGCATGATAATAAAATTTAAAAAGTAAACATTTAAGATTTTATTTTATGATTTTGTTTATAGTAATTATGAGTTCTTTTACCACATTATAAAAATGTGTCATTTTCATACCCAATTTTAAAATGGGTGCTACCGGTAGCAGTACTTTTCAATTTCATGGTTGATTTTGAGGTTTTGGTTTTAATGGTACCAAGTGATAAAAATACGATTTAAAATGATCTCAAAATTTAATGTTTTGAAAAGAAAAAAAAAATTAAAAACATCTTATTTATTTTTAGGTGTTGATTTTAAGGTTTTTATGAGCTATTGTCTAAGTTTTGAAGCCCATGTTTGAAAAATGTTGTAATTTTCACCCCGTTTTAAAAAATGGTGCTACTGGTAGCACCACTTTTTGATTTGGGGGTTGATTTTGACGTTTTTTATCCCAAAATATGGTTTTTTTGGGCCAGAGTTCTCGTTTTGAGGTTACAGTTCTCATTAAGTTGGTAACTATGTTGGTAGTGGATAGATTTTCAAAGATACATTTTATCCCATGCCAGAATACCAATGATGCAACACATGTTGCCAATTTATTTTTCAAGGAAGTTGTTCATCTTCATGGATTACCCAAAAGTATTGTCTCAGACAGAGATACCAAATTCATTGGTCATTTATGGATAACACTGTGGAAGAAGTTGTGGACAAATTTGTCCTTCATCTCAACTTATCACACTCAGATAGATGGACAGACTAAGGTGGTGAACAAAATTTTGGGAAACTTATTGAGGAGTCTGAGCGTTGAGCATCATAGTTAGTGGGATCAAATTCTGCCACAAGAAGAATTCACATACAATGACTCACCCAATAGGAGCACTGGAAAGAACCCATTCCAAATAT
The DNA here is from genome assembly GCA_009831015.1 of Picea engelmannii. Taxonomy (NCBI): domain Eukaryota; kingdom Viridiplantae; phylum Streptophyta; class Pinopsida; order Pinales; family Pinaceae; genus Picea; species Picea engelmannii. The sequence continues at coordinate 72,290 of ML815389.1, read as the reverse complement.
TGTACAGAATGCAACCAAGAGGAGTATTTGAGTTGAGAGACTTGGAATAGAGTGAGATCCAAAGTGTTGGAGAAGAATATTTTGCTACAGAAATGCAGAAGATCCATAGCGATATCAAAGAGTAGTTGTAGAAATCTATCCAAGAATACAAGCACGGAGTTGATCAACATCGTAGAGAGATTTGATTTGAAGTAGGAGATTAGGTTCTGGCACATCTCAAGAAAGAAAGGTTCCCAAGGGGAACATATAAAAATTTGAAGACGAAGAAGATAGGACCATGTAAAATCTTAAGGAAGTTTGATGCAAATGCCTATGAGATTCAGCTGCCAGATGATGTGAGCATATCACCCATATTAAACACATTAGACTTGTATCCTTACAGGGAAGATGACATAGAGAGATTACAAGATCAAGAGAATATTCAGTGGGAGAAGCAGATGCTTGTAGTTGAAAAACCACAGATGGAGAAGATCGTTGATCAAAGGATTGGCAAGAAGACTAGGAGGAAGGCCTATTTTGAATATTTGATCAAGTGGAAGGGACACCCGAGAGAAGATGTCAGTTGGGAAAATGAAGATGATATCCAGAAGCATGGAAAGTCAGTGCAGAAGCTCATGGATAGGAGTCCATATAATTTTGACCAGGGGAGTATGATGCAAGAGCATCGTCAACAAGCACATGTGGAGAGATAACTCAACACCTTAGTGCACCTTTGAATCATTTCAGAATCTTAACCGTTGGCATTTCTTGCAAATCTTTTTGAAATGACAGAAAATTGAAGAAGATTAAATGCTTGGGAGCCGAGTGATCATGAATGATCTGGTAGTTTCACTCCTATTATTAAATGTAACAAAAATTAAGTAACATATAGCTTTTCTAGAGTAGACGAGTAGTCAGAGGGAACCCTAAGAACACTCTAAGATAAATAGAAGTGTGGTATGCCCGAATGAGGCTGGTGCAAGTTAGTAGGAGTTTGTTGTGATTTAGTTGTTGCTGAGTTTTGTCCATGTTTATCATAGTTGTAGCCATTTACTTTTGAATGAATATAACATAGGAAAATTGATCCAATGCATGGCATTGATACTATTTACAATTCCCTGTTATTATGGTTTTCATGAATGAATGAGTTATATTATTGAGTATATGAAACTATGAAATTTTTTGATAAGTTTCAATTATTCTATTCATTGAGTTCATGCAAGATGTGCATACAGTTCGCAAGGAGTGCGTTCATAGAGTCTGTCTCGACTCAAAAGCTCATAAGAGATAGCGTGAAACTTCTCTTTTCAACGAGTGCAAAGTGACTGCTGCAAGGTGTGCACAGTCGTCCGCAAGAACTTAAGCCTTGCATGAAAATCTGCTACAAGGTGTGACAGATATTGTTTCGAATCATAAGATCAGAAGAGATAACATAAAATTTCCATTGCAATGAGTGCAAAGTGACTTCTACAAGGTGTGCACAGTCACCCGTAAGAACATAAGTCTTTCGTAAGAATTTGTTGGAAGGAGTGCAGATATCTGAATTTCGACTAAGTGTCTAAGTAACTCTTTAAGGAGTCAAAAAAGAATAAGGATAGAAATCTCAAGAGATATAGTGGGAGAAATCTTCAAGGGAAACCAAGTTCTAAAGATTGCATAATTCATCAGCTAAGATCTGTTCAAGAGGGAGTGGGATCATTCTAGGTCATCATATCTAAGCAAGGTGCACGAGATTTAGCCTCTGTGTGCACATAGGAGGAGAAATCACCGAAGAGATGAAATAAATCCTGGTCGTTGGTCACCAGGAGGTTACGTGTCAACCGATCAAAAGTTTTGGGAAAAATCACATTGAAGATTTTAGTTGAGAGTTGAAATCTTCAAAACCCGAAGGTATGAAGCGAATCATAGCCATCTGATTCAGGAGAACACATGAAATAAATCCATGGACTCCGGGTAAAGACCTGAAGTAAATTATAGTTGTCTGATTTAGAAGGATGCACAACAGAGAGCCGCGCACTTCAAGGGAAAGTGAAAGTTGAAAGTTGAGTTTTTTGATGTCCGAAGACCCAAAGCAATCACATTCGTCGATCTACGAGAGACACGTGTCAATAGATTGTGAGCTTCAGACAAAAGCATTTCAGAAAAGTTGAGAGTTGAGATTTTTGAAGTCCGAAGTCCCAAAGCAACTAGGGCTATCGATTTGAAGAGGAAATGTGTTAGCATATATTCCATTTTGGAATATAGCCACTCCAGAGAAAGAAGGAGTTGAGAGTTGAAACTCCCGAAGCCCGAAAGGAAAAATCAGTCATGACTGTTGATTTGAAAGGGGCACACGTCAACAAATCAGGGAGATCTAGGAGCGCATGATCCACAGAGAAGGAAGGAAAGGAGGTAGATCTGAACCGTAGATCGAGAGGCTCCACCTGAGATCACGAGATTGACGGTCACACAGGATTACAGGGACATAAAGTGCTCAGACTTGAAAAATTCGAGAGAGGACCACAATTGAGACCATGGTATTGCAAAAGGGAGGCGTGGTGATTGGTAGTGAATTACAAGGAGAAAATTAGGTTGATCCAAAACTACTCTTGTTTGCGCCTGCAATTGTGTGTTTACGCGAGGACATAGACATAGGTCACATACAAGAAAGGGCTGATGGAAGAGGAGCTAGCGCCTAAACCCTGATAGTTCAATAGCATGAAGGGAGAGGTTGCGAGTGCCATAGAACCTGCACCAAAAGACTAAAAGGGCCTGTGTTTAATTACTAGCGAGACCATTAAGGTTTCAAAGAGTCGATTCGGCTCCAAGAATCAAAGATCCTTGACCAAGAGGTCAAGCAACCCTGGGGTGAGAAGGGGGGAGTCTACATGACCAAGATTTGCAGAGGGTTATATTATCCCTTTCGAGTGTTAATTTCAAACATCATGGAATGTCCTTCATGTGTCGTCAGGTTGGCGCATTCACAAAACCTCGAATCCTTAATTGCTCTGTGTCGTACCCGCCACCTTCGCACTTCTATGTATGCAATAACTAAGCTTTACTTCTAACAACTCATCATGTAACACCCATAGAGATTGTCACTAATGAGCGAAAGGCTCGAGGATATTTCCTATTCACACAAATTGAGCCAACATTTCCAAAGGGTTATATTATCCCTTCCAATTGTTGATTTCAAACATCATCTACAGAAAATAGACGTTCTCCTAAAATTATGGCACCAGCTCGAAAACAGTTCTGTGGAGATATAATGAACATCTTCGGGCATGAGGACCAAAATTTCCAGTGGTCAAGGGAATATTCTTACTACTCATCCCCTTCCGCCTAGAATGAAATAATTTGGACCTCTAGAATTGCTCGTGCGGGCTGTCCCTGAATTTTTTTACTGTAAGGAGCTAGTCTCTTTATGCGTCGATAAATATATTTCAAGCCAAACAATTATTCCACTGTTGGACCACTCTCCTGTTTCTTTTCCACCTCAGGTCTTCCGTCAAATGTTAAGATTTTCAAAACCAACATTGATGTTCAGAGGAGAAGACTCCAAGAAATTCCTAAAAAAGGATAATAACAAGTTGGACTTCTTTCCTGAGTTCCTGGAAGACCCGACGACAGTTCCTGAAGATATCACAAGCTTGCAGGTTAGTTCATTTAGAAATCCATTCCGGTAAATTGCCTGGTTGTTTACAAGAATAACAAAATAGGAATCCACAACAAGTATTGCCCGCATGTCTCTTTAGATTTTGTATTTCACAATCAAGGAGCAAGCCATTTTTTATTGGGGGAAGTTAATTTCCATTGAAATATGTTCCCAATTGTCAAACTTCAAAAAGGAGAAGAAATGTTATATGTCATCCTACATGGTTTTCGCGATAACGCATTGTTTTCTATTTCCAAAACTATCTGTGTGCAAGAAGGTAAATTGGGAATTCGACCCAGTAACCTTCTCGTATGAGGCCTTATGGAGGCACAAGGTCTCCCACTGTTTTTTTGAGGTTTTTAATTAATTTGTATATGTTTTCAAATTTTTATTATTAGGAAAGGATGCTCCCCGCATGTCTGACCAGGCAACCAAGTTCTTGGACAGAGAGGGGGCACTTGAACAACTAGAGAATTGCAGTGTGATAAGGATTTTTGGCTCCAAGGAGAATCCTTCTTTCCTTCCATGTCACATTACAAACATAATAATTGTATTAGAAATAGAAAGGAAATACAAATATTGGTTTCATCTATTACATGAGAAGAGAAAAAAATAGTTCATTCCTTTGTCTTGGAAAGTCAGACACTTTGTGTTGAGGAACGCCAACAAAATTGACGCATTCATAACCCATTTCAACAACATGAACCAAAGATATGTTGAAAGGATAAGAGGATTCAACCCTAATGGAATTTTTTTAGAACATTTACTTAAAGTTGGCTTCAACAATTATTTTTTCCAGAGACGCCTGAGAAAAAAAAGAGACATTGAAGACAACACTCCTGCTTCTGATGTCGACGACCTAGACACATTGCAAAACACCATTGAATTGTACAAGCAACAGGGAAAAGGAACCGGTGAGAAGAGTGTTCAATTCCCAAATACCACTCCCAAGAGTACGACATCTCGGTGAATCGCTCCAATGACCCACCCCAGTAAGAAAGAAACCCAAAAATTTTCAAACGGGGGAAGAGATAACAACCCTCACGCTAAAATTGATAGTTCTCACAAGCTTCCCGTGAAGAAGAAGAGAAAAAAAAATTGTAGGGCAAGCGGAAGAGCCCGAAATTGAGAGTGAGAACATGGAACTTGAGACTGATCTGGATAGCACATTCTACAACCTTGATCAGCCTGAAGATGCAATCCAACATAGTCTCTGAATGAAAATAGCTAAGAATGAAATTTTTTACGAAGATGAATCCTTCGTATTCCAGAGCATTTCTTTTGACAATGAGTCTAAAAATTTAATTATTGAAAAGAAAGATGTAAAAAATAAGAAAGGGAAATCTTGTTGAGAGATTAACCTTGGGAACATGTGGCCATCCCAAATCTCCTGCCTTCACCGAGAAACCAGAGATTCTCTTGATGATTCCATTGGAGGCATTGAGGTCGAGAATTCCAAACTGAAGGATCGAGTCAAGGAATTGGATGAAGCTTTGATTCCTATGCCATTTCTTGACATTCCTTTAGCAATAGCCATGCATGCCACCCCTGAAGCCAGGTTAAAAGGATCCTCTAGACTCCTTGCATTGTGTAGAGACTATGTTGAGAAGAATATCAAGAAAATAATGGAGTTGATTACTGAGGCCTCAGAAACATCACAAAGTATGGCTTCCCTTGGAACGAGGGCACATGCATTGCACGAACATTAACAGGAGGATTTAAAAAATGAAAAACATTTCTATTTAGAGACAGTCATCCCTTTTGGCATCCATGTCAACAACATGACAGATACGAGAAGAAGAGAAGAAGATGTCCCCTCCCAAAATCGGATCACTCAATTAAATGCATGCTGGAAAGAGAAAGTGAAGAACCTGCATCTCATTGTCCAATCATGTGAACAAGCCATATCAAAGAAAGAAAAATTATTCAGAAAGATGACCAAAATAGACTTAGCTGGAAGTACCAACGAGGTCCAAGACCCGAACTTAATCGTCAAATGCTTTCCCTTAACTAAGAAATCCTTCGATAAACAATTTGAAATTTTTAAGGGGTTTTCTTTAGAAAAATTTTACAGCATCCTGGCTAGTCGACTATTCGATACAAAATGAAGAAATTGATCAGGCTCTGTGTAATGTTTCTATTGATCTAAGGGAATTACAAAATGAACTTTTCAACATAAAAATCTGGGATGATATCAGCGTGGCCTCCTTGAGAGGCTACATTGAAGAATGGGTCCAAAGGGCAATGGAGCAGGTCGTCGATGAAGGGAAACATGTAGTTGACATGATTCCAGTAGTCATCGACGACAACAATAAAAAAGCATCGGCAAGTAAGTAGAAAAAGAGGTGATATGTACCATCACTGTAAATCTATATTGATCACATCCTTCTTTGTTTATCAATCCAGTTATTCCACCTTTTTAAATAGAAATGTCTATCCAAAGACTCATACCTTCCAATTTCTTATTTTAAGGTATTTCTCTCTACCATCGCCCACTTCTTCTTTTCACAGTCATATTTCTTGTACATATTTATCTTATCATCTGTGGGAGCCCCAATCCGAGTCTATATGACAAACACATTTAAATTTCCAAGAATATGTAACAAAGAATATTATTTTTTGATATATTTCAAATAAAACTATTTTTATCTCATTTCTATATTTATTTAATTTGAATGTAACTTTATATGTGTCTTGTGTGTTTTATCTTTTTCTCATGCATATCGTTTTCTCCTGCTATGCATATAACTTAACTCCAACCAGTTGGAAGTATACAGAAATCATTATGAATGAATTTAGAAACCATTATGAATAAATTTCATAAATACATTGAAGCGATAAAACATTCGTAGGAACTAAAATTTTGAGCATAGCAAGTCAGACTACTCGTAAAAAATAAAAACAAGATGGATTATATACTTTCAAAAGCTAAATGGGGCTCTAGAGGCCACATGTCATTTCCTGCATGGATACCACCTATGCTTCATTCTACCTGCCACGTCTCTACTACAGTTTCCATTTGCCTCTGCTACGTTTTCTCTATCCATGTGCATTTATTCCCAATTCAACCCAACATAAACTACACTGCCATGCAACACTTATTAATAATACATTCACAAAAAACAAATAATTAAAAAAAAATTAAATAAAAATAAAATTACATAACACACATTACAAAATTGTGATAAGTTCAAACATTATTTAATTAAATTTTCATCACAAATAATCATGAAATCAAGAATACATGACATGTCTAAATAACCATGAAATTAAGTATACATGACATATGAAAATTGTAGTTAAAAATAATTTTTGTATTAAATTATATATACAAAATAAAGTAAATATTTAAAAGACATTAATTAGTATTTTTGATTTAAAAATATATTAATTATAAATTTATTATAAATAAAAAATATAGATCTCTTAATTATAAAATTACTAAATTAATATAATTAAGAAATACAACTTTAAATTATTGTAAAAGTTACTGAAACAAATCTTCAAATTTAAAATTTAAATTATTATAAATAAAAAATACAAATATCTCAATTATAAAATTACTAAATTATATTAATTAAGAAATATAACTTTAATTATTGTAAAAGTTAAAAGTTATTGATACAAATCTTTACATTTAGAATTTAAATTATTATAAATAAAAAATACAAATATTTAAATTATAAAATTACTAAATTATTATAATTAAGAAATACACTTTTAAATTAAAATTACTTAATTATTGTAATTAAGAAATACAGTTTGAAATTATTACTGTAAAAATTATTGAAACAAATCTTTAAATTTAAAAGTAAATGTTCAATGTTAGAAATTGTTAGATATTGTGACATTTTTAAAAAGTATAAGCAAAGAAATTGATTGTTGTTTAAATTGTATTTATGAATGTATAAATGGATTATACAAACTTAACTATCCAACCATTTCTCATAAGAACAAAATCAAACTTAAAAAATAACTAAAACGTTTAGACTCAGCTATTTTAAATAAATAGAAATGATTGTGGATATCATTATTATGTCAATAGGAATATAATTATTTAATATTTTCAAAAAAAAAAATTGTTGTGTTACAATTTCAACCATTAACTTTTTAGCATTATAAAACATGATCATTTGTCATTAAAAAGGATGATGATTATGTAAATACCTAATTTATTTAGATCTTGTAAATTGTTTTTTCATGTTATAGTTTCTTTACTGCTACCAAGTTGGTTTTTCATGTTATATTTTATATTTTAGTGTTCATGAGTGTGTTTTGGTTTTCCGCGTCTCTTTCTTCACTGTGCATGCCGCTTAGCCGATCAATTCCAAGACATGGTCGATCAATTCCATTCGCTGGTGGGATTATATAGATCTCAGCTGGGTCATGCACAAATAGTTCAAACAAAGCATTGCTTCGAGTAAAGTTTCCAACGAATATATTTTGTTCTTTTGTGGTTTATAAATCAAACACGAAACTATGTCGCAAGGCAGAAGCTCGGGTTGAAAAGGAAAGGGTTGCGGAAAAACGAAAGTCAATTGCGCATCAGGTTTCGGCGATTACAAACGCCGGACAGAAAAACAAAACGCAATGACAATTGCCGATTCGCGAAATGCGAACAGGCTGTGGGACCCAGCACTTAGGGTCTTGGTGGTTGGAGAGGTGAGACACAAGAATGCAACGATGGTTGCAAAGTCACGAGAAGGGTGTGGGGCCTGTAACTTCGGGGTTGGGAGATTGAAGCACCCAACACAAAAATGAAATGAAACGAAAACTCCGAAGTCGCGATATTGCGAACAGATTGTGAACTCAGTGCTTGGGGGTTTTGAGTGTCTGCGTGTTGGAAGGTGAAGGGCTCTATTGCACGAGCCGACCGCTGACCAGAAGAAGAGAAAAAACTAGAAATGGAGTTTACAAACTCAACAACCCAAAATTATAAACGCAAAGCACTCCAAACATCGAATAACAGATTTTATTCAAAAATTCTTTCAAGCTTCTTGTGTGTCACAATATTACAATTTCAACTATTTAAACACTAACAAAATGCCCCTTCGATCTTCTAAAATGTTTTAATCAAGGCGGTGTTGGTATCTGGTTGCCTTGAAAGGTTAATGCGGCAATCGTTTAAGTTATGTAAGACAAAATTGTAATTGGTGGTTAATTCTCGAGTCTTGAAGGGTCAAGACAACCATTGATTCACCGTTTGCATAGGGGTAGTGAAATGATTACATCCTAACATACTCCCTCTTAATCATTTCAGAGCTAAACAAACTAAAACAAGTAAAACAAAATTGCTATAAACAATGCATTACAGCTTATAGAACTCAATATTTCTTCTATGGATTTTAAATAATTCATTTCCCAAGGGCTTCATATATATGTCTGTAAATTGTTCTTCAGACTTGCAGAACTGAGCAAAAAATTTATTTCCATTTACCAGCTCTTGAATTAAATGATACCTTGTATCAATGTGCTTACTTTGTTTTTGAAAAACGTGATTCTTTGACAATCCAATAACAGATTTATTGTCACAAACAATTTGGGTTGCATCATTCTGCTCATGCAACAATTCATTCACGACTCTTCTCATCCACACAGCTTGACATGCAGTTGCACTCTTCTCATCCACACAACTTGACCTGCAGCTGTAGCTGTTGCAACATACTCTGCCTCAGTAGAAGATAGAGTCACTATGGGTTGTTTCTTTGATGCCCATGCCATTTCTCCAGATCCAAGACTGAACACATCACCATATGTGCTCTTCCCATCATCAATGGAACCTGGAAAATCACTATGAATATATCTGATCAGCTCAAAGTTTAATCTTGATGTGCATCAGATACCAAAGTCAGTTGTTCCAGCAACATATCGCAGGATCCTCTTTCTTGGTTACCAATGAGTACTCTTCGGAGTCTCCATGAAACTTGAAATCAAACTTCAACTCAAAGTTTAAGCTTGATGTGTATCGGATACCAAAGTCAGTTGTTCCAGTAACATATCTCAGGATCCTCTTTCCTTCTTGCCAATGAGTACTCTTCGAAGTCTCCATGAATCTCGAAATCAAACTTACAGTAAACATGATATCAGGTCTAGTTGTTGTTAAGTACATAAGGCTTCCAACCAGCCTCTTATACAAAGTTGGATCAACAAATGATCCCTCATCATACTTGTTCAGTTTAATACCAGTTGCCATTGGTGTTGCAACTGGCTTGCAATTCAACATTCTAAACCTTTTCAGTACTTCATTTGCATAGTTAGTTTGACAAATGAAAATGCCATCATCAGATTGATCCACTTCAATTCCAAGAAAATATTTCATCAATCCTAAATCAGTCATCTAAAACATTGTTTTCATGGCATTTTTAAAATCATCTACAGATAGATCTCCAGTAAAAGTCAGGTCATCAACATAAAAATAGACAATCAAAATTTTACGTTCATGATTTACCTTTGTATACAGAGTTGATTCACTTGGACTTCTGTTGAATCCAACACTAATCAGGTACTCATCAATCCTGCTATACCAAACTTTGTATGCCTGCTTCAATCCATATAAATCTTTCCTTAACTTGTAAACTTTATCTCTATGTTTATCAATCTCATAACCCGGAGGTTGTCTTACATAAACCTCTTCTTCCAAATATCCATTCAAGAATGCAGACTTGACATCCATCTAATGAAAGATCCATATATTCTGAGATGCAATAGCTAAGACCATCCTCACTGTATCAATCCTTGCTACACGAGAAAAGGCTTCATTGTAATCAATACCAGGTTGCTGACTAAAACCTTGAGCTACAAGTCTTGCCTTGTACTTTTCAACTTCACCTTCTGCATTCAGCTTAGTCTTATAAACCCACTTAACACCAACGCTTTTCTTACCTTCAGGTAAATCGACAAGATCCCAAGTGTTATTTATTTCAATGGAATCAATCTCCTCATCCATTGTTTTTATCCAAACATCCTCTTTAGCAACTTCATTAAAACTTACAGGATCACATGCCATTAATGGAAAATTTGAAATCTGATCTACTTCTTCATTCTGATCATATAATTCTCTTAAGCTTCTAGTATTTTGACCTTTAAATCTATTTTTCAATGAAGCTAAAGTAGGATTCGATTCACTATTTACCTATGAATCTGATTGATGTCCACCATGTCAAGATGGCTCACTACGTTGATGAGTTCTTGGCGTTCTAAATTGAGATGGGATGAAATTTGGTGCTTCCCTTATAGGAATTCTCGTTCCAGGCGTATGTGCATGTGGAACCAACTGTCAACCTCCTTCAGCCTACTCAACTCCATCATCATATTCACGGGGTAACACAGCTCCCTATGAAACAGATTTATCAATACTTCCATCCCAATCTTCCTCTTGTTTAAATTGAACATCTATGTTGATTACATACTTCTTCGTAATGGGATTGTAGAGTCTATATGCCTTAGACTCTTCACTGTATCCAACAAAGATACATCTCTCGCCTTCGTCATCCAACTTCCTCCTCATTTCTTTAGGTACATGCGCATATGTTACACATCAAAAAATTCTAAAATAAGAAACATTACAAGACTTACCATCCCAGGCTTCCTGAGGTACACGATCCCTCACGGTCTTGGTCGAACTTCTATTGAGGATAAAAATAGAGAAAAGAACCGCATATCCTAAATATTCATTTGAAATATGCTTCTCTTTCAACATGCTTCGAGCCATATCCATGATGGTCTGATTCTTCCTTTCAGCCACTCCATTCTGTTGTGGAGTATATTGAGCTGTAAACTGCCTTTTAATTCCATGAAGATCACAGAATTCAATGAATTCATTTAGTTTATACTCGCCCCCTCTGTTAGACCTTAAGATTTTAATGGTTTGACCACTCTCATTCTCAAACATAGATTTAAACCTTTTGAAAACATCAAAATCTTCAGATTTCTACTTCAACAAAAACAACCAAGTCTTCCTACTGAAATCATCAATAAAAGTCATGAAATAAACACAACCATTCAAAGAAAGTGTTTGCATAGGTCTACACAAATCCATGTGGACAATTTCCAATGGAGATTTTGCTCTGTAGGAAACACCTGAAACAAATTTCTCTCTTTGATGCTTTCCCAAGTATACATCTCTCATAAGAGCTTGCAGGTTACTGAATATAGGGCAACCCCTTTACCATTTGCTTCTTCTGTAATAGATCTAAGCCACCAAAATGTAAATGACCATATCTCAAATGACATAACCAAGATTCATCTAAACTTCCAGCTTTATAAGCATTCAAAGAACCACTCAAATCATTTCTCATTACAAGTGGAAACATTCTATTCTTGGTCATCTCTATTCTTGCAATCAACTGTTTGTTGGGAAATTTATCATAGATTGTGCATACCTTGTTCTTGAAGAACACTTTGTATTTTTTCTCCAAGAGTTTTCCAACACTAATAAGATTTCATTTTAAACCAGGCACGAAATAAACATCGTCAATATTTCTTCTCTGATTATTGTTAGTGTAAACTGGAGCTACACCTTTACCATTAACCATAACCTTACAGTCATTTTCCAGTTTTACTTCAGACTGAATACTAGTATCAATAGAAGAAAATAAATCCTTATTACCATTCATGTGGTTACTGCAACCACTATCCAAAAACCAAATATCGTTGGCACTTTCCTCAGTGACATTACAAGTCAAGAACATAGGATTTTGATCATCCTCGGACTCATTTGTGCTATGTGCAGACTCCTTTCCAACATTTTCCTGCTTCTTCCAACATTTGTTAGCAAAATGCCCAAACTTCTTACAATAATAACATTGTACTTTAGTTTTATCACACCTCTAATTTTCTTGCTACCAGGGTTTGTTGTTGCTCCCTCTTAAATTAGGAGGATTCTACTCGAACTTCTCCTCAGACTTTGATTCAGTTTTGTTGTCCCTTCGACCAAAAAATTGACCTCCTCTTCCACGATTATAAAACCTTCCTCTGCCTCTACCTCTAGTAACATGCAGTTGGGATTTGAAAGCATGCTCCAATGATCCTTCTTCATATCTAGATATTCTAAATTCATGAGAAACAACAGAACAAGTTAACTCATCAATTTGCATTTGACTTAAATCCTTAAATTCCTCTATGGGTACAACAACAGGTTCAAACTTCTTAGGCAAACTTATCATCACTTTCTCAATGACTCTCTTATTCTCAACATTATCTCCATATTGTCTGAGCTGGTTCACAAAACTCATCACTTGAGTCATGAAAGTATCAACACTTTCATTATCCTTCATCTTCAGATTTTCGAAGTCCCTCCTTAAATTCTGCAACTTGACTGTGTTCACCTTAAATACACCTTGATAACAGGTTTCAAGAATGTCCCAAGCCATCTTCGAAGATGCAACACTAGAAATCTTCGTAAAAATGGATTCATTTAATCCTTGCTGGATTAATCCAAGAGCCTTATTATCCTTTTTCCTATTTTCCTTCAGCAAAACACGGTCAGCATTAGAGATAGCCAATTCTGTTGCTACATCAATTGGCTTAGCATAACCATCAATAACATAGGTCCATAAATCCTGAGCATGAAAAATCGTTCTCACTCGAATATACCAAGAGTCATATGACTTCTTTCTCAGAACAGGGACCTGAAGCTGAGAAGAATTACTACCAGACGCAACCATTTATATAAAATTTGAAAGGATTTTAAATAAACCTTCACGCAGGAAAATAAGAGGATAAAATTTGGCACCAGCAGGAATAATTTGCAATGAACTAAGCAATAGCAGAATAGACTATTGGCTCTGATACCAAATGTGGAAAAATGAAAGTCAATCGGGGATTGGGTTTCAGCGATTACAAACGCCGGATAGAAAAACAAAACGCAATGACAATTGGCTATTCGCGAAATGCGAACAGGCCGTGGGACCCAACACTTCGGGTCTCAGTGGTTGGAGAGGTGAGACACAAGAATGCAATGATTGTTGCAAAGTTGCGAGACGCGAGAAAGGTGTGGGCCTGTAACTTCGGGGTTCGGTGATTGAAGCACCCAACACAAAAATGAAATGAAACAAAAACTCCTGAGTCGTGATATTGGGAATAGATTGTGAACTTAGCGCTTGGGGTTTTTGAGTATCTGCATGTTGGAAGGTGAAGGGCTCTATTGCAAGAGCCGACAACTGACTAGAAGAAGAAAAAAAACGAGAAATGGAGTTTACAAACTCAACAACCCAAAATTATAAACGCAGAGCACTCCAAGCATCGAATAACAAATTTTATTCAAAAATGCTTTCAAGCTTCTTATCTATCTCAATATTACAATTTCAACTGTGACATTTAAACACTAACAAAATGGCCCTTCGATCTTCTAAAATGTTTTAATCAAGACGACTGGTTGCCTTGAAAGGTTAAGGCAGCCACCGTTTAAGTTATGTAAGAAAAAATTGTAATCGATGATTAATTCTCAAGTCTTGAAGGGTCAAGACGACCACCGATTCACCGTTTGCACATGGCAGTGAAATGATTAAATCTTGACCATGATGACAAGCATTTTGGGTATGTTTGGGAGCTTGAACAAAAGAAAATAGTTTTGATTAGATCGTCGATCAAACAACTTTACATATCTTTGATACTTCATCTCCAACAATATAAGGGGGCTTGTACGTTATATGTTTTTTTTTATAATGCAATCGTATTTATCTTTTAATTTACTCCAGCAAGTTGATCAAATGCCAATGCAATATGCTTCCATATTCAGGCTTTCCAAAAAATGATAAAGAATGGCTCAGGAAATTTCTTTGGATTCCTTTTCTGTATAGATTTTATCGCCACTGGGCATAAAATTTGAAGGTATTCGATCGTCTTTTGTTTATCTGCCTCTATGAGTGGGCGGCCTTAAAGATTCTATCGGATTGCATAGAATATAGAGTTAATATTTGCCATATAATTGACCAGGCATTCAACGATCATTTGTTCGATGTTTGTCCATTTTCTTTCCACTTTTAAAGCCTATATTGTTGGAGAAGCGCTTAGGGTTAGGGTGTTGCCTTTTAGGGTTCGATGTAGAGTTTTGGCCTTATCACGGCAGGGGCAGGGCAAGGATGGCCAGTATTTTATTTTCAGCTTTAATGTATAATTTTGATATATGGCTTTTCATTTTCCCAATTTTAGTTTAAAACTGAAATATATTTTTTCTCGACCAAGCTTATAATCTGATCACGCTGTTTACCATATAGAAGAATCTTCAGAATATAAGTTTTGAGTTTATCTCTTTTATATTTTTTTTGAAATTTAATCAACTATTTTGAGGTTCATGGAAGTTTTCTTGGAGTGGTGGAATGCATAATTTTTTTTCTTAATTGTTTGTTATTATTGAATTTGAAGTTGATAGAATTTTTTTTTTTTAAAATGGAAGACATTATTTTCTTGTATTAGTTGTTTGATATTATTGAATCTTTACATACTATTTTTTATGAAAAAAAAGAAGTAATTACATATGTGATTTTTTATTTTTAATAACATATGTGATTTTTGTGGACCAGATTTCATATGCCCCTGAAAGGTTGAGATTTGAAATACTAACTCCCTTGCACAACAAAATATGTCACTTTATCATTGATTAAGGCGACTAGCATAATAACGGTCAATCCCATGCCCTGTTTAGGTTTATGTTTTTTTAAAAGGGTTTAGCTTTTTTACTTATTTTTTATATTGTTGAGATCCGTGGGTTTCATTCCGTTAACACCATTTTTTTCACCATTCAGAAATTTCATGGGTCTTTGCACTGCACTCTCCCAATACTATTTATTTTAAACATTTATATTGTACAAACACCTCTGGAAAATTAACCAGACTCTATTAACACCGGAGTCTTTCATATAGTACACATCATACACCGCAGTCTTTCATATCGTACACATCATCCGGGGTGAATCGCTGCCGAATAATATTAGGGAGGGCTATGAATTAATCTTACAACGATTGCCATTATGTGAATGGTATTACCAGATTGTAACCTTCAAAATATGTACGAAAGTACTTTTGTTTCGTTAATTGTAATGCATATTTTATTATATTCACAATGATCGAGATCTGTTGCATTATGAAGGATATGGCCTTTCTAGGGTTCATCATGTTCATCATTCGTGAATTGAATGTGGTAAAGAAGTGTTTAGATTTAAGTTGCCTTATTTTCTTTCTATTTTTTTTCATAGAATTCGCAATTCGGTTGGATTTCATTATATAATTAGAAATTTATCAACATACTTATGTTGATGTATAGAACCTCCATGTTTTTCAAGATTCTGGTAGGAATTTGTAGTTGTGGTGGTTTGAGCCATCCACTATAGAAAAAATTGTTTAAATATTTTGAGAAAGTTTGAGGCTGTGGTTGATTTAGAAAATAATTAATGTAATGTTTAAACCATATAAGATTATGTTAGAGTTAGGGTTTGTATGAAGTATGAACATGTCTTATTTAATGCAAAATCTACATCAAAGTTGACCTAAATTCCTCTTCCTTGTTCCTTGTATTGTCATCACCTATCTTTGTTCATTAGCAACATAATTTGTAGTTGTCCTAGTAATATATTGTTATTTATGTTTTAAAAAAATAGTTGATGTAAACCAATATTCTTTTGTTTTTAAAAAAATCATTAATATCAATCAACCATATAAACGCTACAGGACTTTTAATTTTCAATGTTCTCAGATTTTAAAATTTCTTTGCTCGGAATGATCGATTGGTTTAAATTAACATTGTAGAAACATGCATTGAATTAAGAAACACTCATAGCTAACAACCATTTTCAATCTTCCCCTCATTTGGAATCATGAATGAATATCTATATTCATGTTTATTCTTCTAAATCATTAATGTCAAGTCATAGAACAATACTTTGCCTACACTAAATAAATAAGGTGTTCTAGAAACATCAATATGTATAGAGGGAGGGAATCTGTGGGGGCATGAGAGATGGTTTTTGGTTCAAGAGGTTGGGTTGAGTGTGAATAATTAGTTAATCATCAATTGGCCTAGTTGAATTGAGATGTTTATATGATTTGCATATGCATGCTTTCCCGCATTAACAAAAGTATGATAATTCCATTGCAACATCTAGGAGTTCGACGTTTGCAATTAGGTGAGGGAAAACACATAGGTTGTCATCTCGTTGCCTACACCTCAACAAAATAATGAACATTACGTTATTGTGAAGAGTTAGAACATGGGGATTGCGTTGAGAACCAACAAGGAAATGAGAAAATATAATCTAATTGTTGCTACAGCCACAATGACAATGTAGAACTACATAAATGAAATTGAATAATTGATTCTAATTAATATAAAAATATTAGTTACAATAGAGTTACTATGATATAAGTGACCAATTAACCAATTACTATAACAATAGAAAAATTAATTAGATGATGTAATTACATTATTCTAACACTCCCCCTAATTACATTAGCTAACAACATTAACTTTTACATTTGAAAGAATAATGATTTCTTACTTGTCTAAGTCTTAGCCAAGCTTACAACACTTGAAAACTTGTTTAACATCCTTTAATTTTGCATGTCAGTGCAGCTTGTCCTATGGATTGCAATCTTCCTTATGTGTTCTCTTAACTGATTTCTCATGGCATTCCTCATAGAAGGTTAGACTTCTTTATTAACAGGTTTTGTATACCCATGAGATAAGCAATCCTAAATGTCCAAAACCCTCAACAAAGTCATCATTTTTATTGACCACACTTCATAGTTTTTCCCTGTAAAAATGATAACATTTTTTCGCTCTTTCAATCAAATCTGATTGTTAAATCGGGCTTCTTAATATGTCTAGAATTTGATATTTTCTTAAATATTACCCCACCAAACTCTTTGTTTCATATTTAGTCTTTGCGTCTTCTTCAACGAACCACCAGAATCCTTAATCTCATTGCTAGAAACATTTCTTGCACACTTCCTAGAAGGTATCGTGGTCTAAATCTCTTATTGCAGATGGATCAATATCACTACTTAAATCTTTAGTGTGTTACACACTATCCAACGAATGGATTTTCCTGTCAATCCACAATTGTATGTTAATTTGTGGTCTAATATGGCTCTACAACTTCTCAATCCACTATTTTATATTCTGGATCCTCTCTCTTTCTTTTAACGAAGCCATGTGTGTGATCCTTTCTTTCCTTTATCGCTCCATTCTTATTATTGAATATATGGAAATGATTTTCTTGTAGAAAAACAATTCTTCTTGCAGACTGTGGACTCGATTCTTCTTTCAAACCACCTTGCTACCTTAGCAACTCTTTCTTTCTTAATTGCACTCAACGACCCTTCTTGCAGACTATTAACCCAATTTCGTAGGAGGGTTTTAGTCACTTTGATACCACCTTGTTGTTCATAGGAAAAAGGAGAAAATCTAATCTCAATGTTGCTACAGCCACAATGACAATGCATAACTACACAAATGAAATTGTAAAACTGATACCAATTAGCACCATTGATCCATATTTTATATTAAAAAAAAAATATTATTTACAATGGAGTTATGATGGTATAACTGATCAACTACTCGTAACCATAGAAAAAATAATTATAGGATCATACCAAGGCTAGGAGGACCATCACCTTGATGTGATTTCCATCCTCCTAATGTCATGGCTATAACATTATCACTATTATGTGGTCTTCGTGGAGTTGGAACATTTTGGCCTGGTTGAGGTCTAGGAGAAGCAACAATCACAAGGGACCTTCCTTAAAAAATGACCAACCACAAGATCACACATTAATTCTCATTTGTATTTGCAATGGCATCATCGCTTTACTCGTATGCTTATGGAAGCATGTTATCTAGTGAAATAATCTTCAAGTGATTGATCGAGTGGCATTTTTATGCTCAGTAAATGTTGGAGATAATGAGAGTTATGGACATGCCATTTAAGGATGATATTCACTTATGCATGAATTGTTTCATGCATACATACAATATAATACTCACATGGATGGATCATCTATAAATATATGATGGAGACGAAGAGGAGCTGAGGAATATGAGATGATCAATGAGCGTGAATATTTAATTAAATTCAAATTAATTCTAATATGGACCATGGAGACAATCTTAATTATGGAGCACATGAGAGAGAAAATACACTATTGTTTAACTCTCGTGGTGATATAAAGCATTTAACATTCAAATTCGTCATGCTAAATGGATCAACGATCACTTCTCTTTGGTAGTGTCGGGTTCACCAAACTCGCCTCCATAAATGTCTCTCTTTGTATTGTATTGTCTGATATGTAAATCCTATACAAAATCATAGATTCACTTTCTTTCTACGAAACCCATACTAGAGGAGTTTCTTTTATGTTTTTGAACACCCTAATGGTCTCCTCCCTATATGCACTATAGAGGCAAGGAGCAAGGAATTAGAGGAGGATGGAATGAGTTTGGATTTGATTGTATAATCAATTAATAAAAGTAAATCTAAGGCATTATTGGTTATTCATAAAACTAGAAAAAGGAAAAAGGTTGGTAGTTTTTGTTACTTGGTTGCATGAAGGAGGTGATAAGTGCTGAAGTTGAAGTTGCAAATCTATAATAGCCAATTCAGGGAAAACATTTAGACAAAAAGGTATGTTGATCTATTTTTCCTTCTTGTGAATAATTCTTTGCCTATATGATCTAGGGAAACAAATAGGAGTTTAAAACCACATTATGTCAAGGATTACTAGGCTAATCATAGGGAGATTGTGTTGTGTATTAAACAAAATCCTTGTGAGAAAAAATCCCATAATAGAATTGGCAACCATAATGGGGAGAACTATTCTCTAATTGAGTCTCTTTGCCTACATTTTTCTCTATTTGTTGTGACTTGCATTTGAGTTTTCTTCCATTCAATCATCCTAGGGCATAGATCTAGTAGATATGATAGGTCTTATCCATATATAGAAGATTTGTAATAGATCCATCATTTTTGAAAAGAAAAATTCCGTTGGTCCTTGTGTGTTGCATTATAAGTGTCACGTAAGGCCCCCTCACATGTTGACTAGCCTTTTGTCCTGCAAGGCCCTTGAAAAAATATAGAATTTTGTGTCAAAGCCATAGCATGTGATTCTAGGTATTTGTTGGAGTGCTCTTTTCTTAGTTGGTTTGGTCTTTGTTTGAAGATTTGATTGTCACATAAATTTCTTTTAAAGTTTTCATGAGTAAATTCATTTGAATTGATTTCTACTTCTTGGATAGTATTCTTTTCTATCTGAGAACTTTAGTAAATTTGTTCTTACAAAGAGTGTGTTGGAGTGCTCTTTTCTTAGCTGGTTTGGTCTCTATTTGAATATTTGATTGTCACATAAATTTCTTTTAAATTTTGCTTGAGTAAGTTTGTGTGAATTGATTTCTACTTCTTGGATAGTCTTCTTTTCTATCTAAGAACTTTAGTAAAGTTGGGCTGACAATGCAACATATATGAAGATATTTAGTTTTTCTTGTCATTGTTTGTTCTAATTGTACTTGCATGAACACTTCTCATCACTATATCTACTCCTCCTAGGTGAGTTTTGGTTGTGATTTCCATAGTGACATTGGAGTGGGTTAATTTGATCTCATTCCTAATATCCTAGAGCCCATGTGCTTGTTGTCTATTGTTGGTTTCCTTTTTAATTTTTCATTCTTGTTTAGATTAGGAATAACTCACATTTCAATAGGAAAAATTATAAAAAAGACAAAAATATTTCCTGCATGATATATTTTATCTTGAAGCATTAGTGTAAAAGTGCATTAGAAGCATTGGTTGGTATCGGATCTGATTTTTTTTTTTGGTTTCTTGGTGTGTGTGAGGTCTTATTTTTGAAATTGGTAAAGAAAAAAAAATGTCTCTTTCCCTCCCATAGCCAGAGTTCATTGGAAAGAAAAAAATTTCATCATCATTCTTGCATTGCTTGGTTTGGTCAAGAGTCTAAGAAACACAAAAGTTTCATTTGATACCCTTGGAATTAAGAAACAACCCTAAAAAAAGTGTTTAATATTAAATCAATTAGGCTTTTTTCTTTTTACAGTAAACCAACATTAGATAGGACCAAAACAAACCAAGAAAACTCATCACATAATTACAGTAAACTCCCCAAGGCCACGAAATGAAACCTAGAGTCATTAAAGAGTGTAAAGATCCATTCTTGCAACTAGTGTGTCAAACGCCTCCTCTAACACAATAGTTATGAATGAGGTCACATACGAGAAAGTAGGAAGATTACCCATCTCTCCTTGTTCTTGTGTTTGCATCTCTTCGATCATTACATATACAAGGTGTAGTGTCCCCAAGGCCGAGCCCCATTGTAAACCAAGTTCTGAAAGGAATTGTTATTATGTTTTATAGGCTGGTGAGCCAAGTTCTTATAAGCTGGAGACTTATGTGTTTGTTAGGTTAGGAAGCCTAAGTGTTGAAGGCCAGGAGCCTGTTGTTGTACTTGTATGTATGCAGAACATTTAATAAAATATAAACACCACTAGGTGCAGACCGACCACAATGAATGAGTGAAGGGGGACTGAGCATCCATAGAGTGGGCAAGGAATTAGGGGATGGAAGGTGGGAAAGGGGCTAAGTGTTGATCCTGGGGGCTAAGCCTAGGGGGCTTAAGCCTGGAAATAATATTTTAATATTATTCCAAAAAGACATGTGGATTTTGTGTTTTATCCTAAGTTTTGGCAAGGGAGGACGTACAAGGGTGATGCATGCTGGTGGAACGCATGCAGTTCCATGGGTGACAAGTGTCAACCCTGATGCATGCGAATAAACAACCAGGGTGAGCCGTGAGAAAGGCTCGTCCTCCTCCTCCATTTGACCCTCGGACTGCCATAAGGTGAACTGGTCTGACTCCTGCAAAGAAACCCTCATGCATCCTCTGAACCGAAAAGGTGTGTATCTGTGTTTGTTCCGGGATAGCTGGTACATTCCCTGTCTGAATAGTTCGAACTTGCATTGACCCCTGCGTGGATTGTTTGTCACGCATCCCCGACAACCAGAGCATGAGTCTATCCTATGTTGGCGGATTGGGAAATAAGAAATGACCTGCCATTGTTGAACCTGTTGGAAATCCCGTGTTTGTTTTCCCCGTGGGTTGTTGTGACCACGTAGTGCTGGACTGCGTGGGGTCTTGTTGGCCAGTGTTACAATTCTCTCTCTAGGTGAGAGAGGTGATTGAGGTTGGTAGAACAGGTTGTTGGCCTGTGATCGATTCTCTCCAGGTGAGAGAGTGCGCGGAGGAAGGAGAGGACTCCTGGAAGGAACCTTGTAACTGCCACAGAGCCCAGAGACTTCTGGTCCAGCCTGTTCCTGTAACCTAAGGCAAGGGAGATTAGCAGCCGAAGGACTGTCCAGGTGACAGAGAAGGTGTATTCGCCTGGGGTGGAACAGGCATGTGGGGAATGAGGGACCGTGGACAGTGAGCGTGGGAGGTTCCTAAGAGAGAATTCCTTCCTTGTGGTTGTGTGTTGTTTTCCCTGTAACCTCAGCTAGCCTAGTATTCCTTGTCTTGGGGTGGAGCTTAGTCCCAGCTCGGGGGTGACCAACTACTGAGCTGATGAGCAGTGTGGTCTAACGCTGGGAGGTTCGTGGAAGGCCTGCACTTGGTTGGTGGATTCTACCATTGATAAAGATAAGTATCTGATTATGCTTTAATCATGTTTTGCATGACTGTGCTGCTTATGTATCATGTTTTCCGCTATGTATATGAATTAATATGAAAAGTTAATTGCTTGTTGATTATAGCAGTAATTCATATGAATACTCTGTGTTGAATGTGTTTATTGTTTAAATGCATGTGGGTCAAATAACATCTGTATGAGTTATGTACAAAGTGGTGTTATAGTCTTCTTTTAAGAGCGATTAAACCTTAGTAGCAGAAAAGGTTCACTACAGTCTGGTATTAGAGCCAAGGTTTCTCCACTGAGCCTAGATGGGCAAGTGGAGCGGTCTTTGGACCGAGAATGCGAGGGGAAATTGGGTCTGGAAGGCCAATTTCGTACCCTGGTGTGCTCCAAAATGTCAAGGAGTTACTTGACGAGTTTTAAATCTCAGGATGTATAGTGGCATAATGAAACCGCAGCCAGTGTGGTATGAGTCCACAGGGAGAGAGGACTCCACACCGGTGGTGTAGGATCTCTAGGATCTGTTCGGGAGGGAAGGCGAACCCTTGTGACCATTAGATTTGAAAAGTGTGCACGGGGTTTAAAGCCCTTTGGATATTGCACAGGAGTGTGGAAATCGCGATACGCGAAATCTTGAATTAGTCAGGACCATCCATCTCGAAGGGACATGTGGCGATAATAAAGAACCCGTCGGCATTTCGCATGCCGAAATATCGGTATATCGACATTCATGAAATCGGGAGTCACGATGACAGGAGGTCGGGAATTTTCATGGTAAAAGTCCCGGGAACGATCCGAGCCATCCGTTTGTGGGGACGCGTGGCGAAGATCAAGCAACCCATCGGTATATCGGCTATCGGGGTTTTGAGTTGACATAGAACTTTGTCATCAGGGAATCACAAGTTGCAAAATCTCAAGATTGGATCTGAGCCATCCATCAGTTGGGACACGTGGGCGAGATTGGGAGCCCATCGGCATATCAGGGTTCGACATTTCGTGAATCTTGAAGACAAGGCACCCAAAGCATTTGAAATACCGAAATCATGAAATAGTGAGAAGCAGCGAGGACTGTCCATTCTTGGGGATGCGTGGCCAAGATCGAGGCATTCAGGAAAGTTCCGGAAGGAGAGTCATCCATCGAGAAATCGGGGTTCGGGGAATCATGAATCCTGAGGACATATGTGTTTCGGCTGTTGGACACACCTACCACACTTAGAGGGGGGGGTGAATG
>ML815389.1:35466-48718 GCA_009831015.1 Picea engelmannii | reverse complement strand
GAACAAGAGCTCAAAAAACCCATTGGAATTGAAATGTCTTTTGTTCTTTTTCATATTAGTTATAAATGTTTTGGATTGTTCCTGAAGGTTTAATAGCCTGAAAAACTTTGAATTTAATTGCAGAGTGCGTGTGCAGAGTTCAATGGAGGTCAGGACTCCAGTTAACCAACGTCGAGTATGGAGTGGGGAAAGGTGCAGATTACCCCTGAAATAGAAGATGAATAGGAAGGAAAGGATGTTAACCTGGGAGTTGAAGGATCGAACTCCAATGGGCATGGAAAAGAGAAGGATAAGGAAGGACACATAATGAGAATCATTGAAGGATTGCAAAGAGAAGCCAAGGCTCGCTGAGCTGATAGCCGAAAGCTCATGAAAGTCAGGGATCAATAGGGTGAATTAAACTTAAAACTTTTGAAGAGCCTGGAAAGAATAGAGAAGAAACTCGAGAAGGGAAGAGACTCGAGTACGACGGAGATTCGTAGAACCCATGGGAGAAGAAGTAGGTCTAGGAGTGGTAGCCGACATCTTAGTCGCTCCCAAAGACATTCTGACAGGGAGACACACAGTAGTTCAAGCCCATCCCCTACCAGAAAACATCAAAAATCTGGAAAGGAGGAATTGAAAGGGGAGATGAACAAAATTAAGCCTCCAACATTCAATGGAGAACATAATAAGGAGGAAGATGCCGAGACATGGTTTCTTGGCATGAAGAAATACTTCCAACTGCAGAATTATTCTGCCCATGCAGAAGGAAGAATTGCAATGTACCAACTGAAAGGAAAAGCATCCATGTGGTGGGATCAGTTTGTGCAGCTGCAGCACAACAAAGAGAAAGAGGTCACTTGGAAGGAATTTAAGAGGTATTTCAAGAAGAAATACCTAACTAAAATATACTATGACAGAAAGATGAAGGATTTCTTTGAACTCAAGTTGGGAAGTATGACCATTGATGAGTATGAACGAAGTTTTCTGGAACTACTGAAGTATGTTCCATTCATCAAAGACGAGGTTGTCAATATTCAGAGGTATCTGAGTGGATTGCCACCTTCCATTGGTGACAAGATTCAATATGATGATCCTAAGACTATGGAAGAAACAATAAGAAGGGAAAAATGCTTATACGAATAGCAAAGAGAAAAGCCTACCTTTCGGAAGGCTTGGGATGACCAGAAGAGGTTTAAGAAAGAATAGAGGCAGAAGGGAAACATGCCTTCCTTTTTCAAGAATGACCATGGGGAACAGTCATCCTTTAGAGACCCCAGGAAAGTTGAAGGGAGTGAGCAGATGCCAAGGCCTCCACCTATGGAGTGTTCGGGCTTTAAAGGGAATCATAGGTACAGAGACTGCCCCAACAGAAAAGATAAAGCAAGAATTGTCCATACTATTCAGCAAGCTGAAACAGTGGAGGATATGGGTAGTAGAATGTTGAGGATCTACGTAGCCCTGGACAATAAGCAAGAAGAATTTCAATCGCACATGATTGAAGTGGAAGGTATGATCAACCACCGACCACTTGTTATTTTAATTGATTTAGGGGCTAGCCATAGTTATGTAGATCCTAGAGTGGTGGAAAGTTTGCATCTAACGAGAAGCAAACATGGGAAGTCTTGGTTAGTCTAGTTTTCCATAGGGACCAAGAGGAAGGTCACTGAATTGGTTAAGTCTTGCTCAGCGGACATGAAAGGAATGAGCACTAACGCTGAATTGAACATTTTGCCTTTGGGTTCATACGATTGCTCAAATGGGATGGACTGGTTGGACCAGCACCATGCCCTTCTATATGCCATAACAAGAGGTTCACATGCCATAACAAAGAGGGAAATCAGGTAACAATCCAACGAATTCCCAGAGCCGTGGCTGTGAGGGAAATCTCAGCCATGGAATTGACGAAATGTTATCGGAAAGGCTGTCAATTATATGCATCTCAGGTGGAAGAAGCATCTCGAGATGTAGTATCAAATCTGGAAGATCATGAAGTACTCAAGGAGTTCAAGGATGTATTTCAGGAGGTACCTAGACTACCTCTGAAGAGGGACATCGATTTTTCTATAAATTTGATACCTCGAGCAGCTCCAGTTTCGAAGACTCCTTATAGAATGAGTACACCAGAGCTGAAAGAGTTGCAATTGCAGCTCGAAGAGATACTAAAGAAATGTTACATTCACCCTAGTGTGTCACCATGGGGAGCCCCGGTCCTATTCGTGAAGAAGAAAGATGGGACGTTGAGGATGTGCATTGATTTTCGACAGTTGAATAAGGTCATTGTCAAGAACAAGTATCCTCTGCCAAGGATTGATGATCTTTTTGATCAGTTGAAGGATGTGAAAATATTTTCGAAAATAGATCTCTGATCAGGATATCACCAAGTGAGAATAAAGGATGAGGACATCAGCAAGACCTCCTTTAGAACAAGGTATGGTCATTATGAGTTCATAGTGGTGTCATTTGGACTGTCCAACGTGCCTGTTTTTTTCATGTGCTTAATGAATGGAGTGTTCATAAATTATTTGGACAATTTTTTCATAGTCTTCCTGGATGATATCTTGGTGTATTCCAAGACAGAGGAAGAACATGAACAACACCTGAGAATGATGCTGCAGGTGTTGAGAGAACACCAGTTGTACGCAAAACTGAGCAAGTGCTCATTTTACCAAAGGTAGATCCATTATTTGGGGCACATTATATCTGAAGAAGGGATCGCTATGGATCCTGAGAAGGTACAAGCCATTCGAGAATGGCCAACGCCAAGGAATGGGGCAGAAGTTAGATATTTTATGGGTCTGGCAGGCTACTATAGGAGGTTTATAGCCGGATTTGCAAAGATAGCTCATTCTATCACTTCCTTGCAAAGGAAGGAGAAGAGGTTCCAGTGGACTAAAGAATGTGAGAGCAGCTTCCATGATTGAATCAGCTGCTAACTAGTGCTCCGATCCTAAGGATTACAGATCCAGACAAGGATTATGTAGTGTGCACAGATGCGTGTAAGGAGGGGCTGGGAGGAGTTCTCAACCAAGAGGGATTTGTAATTTGTTATGAGTCCCGAAATTTGAAGGAGCATGAGAAGAATTATGCCACTCACAATTTAGAGCTGGCAGCAATCGTCCACGCCTTGAGGAAATGGAGACATTACCTCATGGGTAAGAGATTCGAGTTGAGAACAGACCATAACGGTCTGAAGTATCTATTTGATCAACCGACCTTCAATGCCAGGCAAAACAGATGGTTGGATTTTCTGTGCGAATATGACCTATATATCAAGCATAACAAAGGGAAAGAAAATAAGGTGGTTGATGCACTCAGCAAAAAAGTGCATGAATTACATGCTACAACCATTAGCATGTACCAGACTGAGATGAAAGACAGAATTTTGGAAGCTGCAAATGATGATTTGTAGTACAAAAATCTTGTAGCAAAGCTACAGTAGCGTGAGAGACCACAGACCAAGGAAAGTTACACCTTGGGAACTAATGGTTTAATTTTGTATAAAAATAGAGTGTATGTACCCAATGTCCGAGAGTTGAAGCTAGAAATTCTAAAGGAGATGCATAACGTGGCTTATGCTAGACATCCTGGATATCAGAAGACTGTGGCAGAAGTCAAAGGCCATTATTTTTGGCTGGGTTTGAAGAAAGAAATCGTTGAATACATCGCTAGATGTATGGAGTGCCAAAAGGTTAAGGCTGAGCATAGGCACCCAGCAGGGTTGCTGCAACCTTTACCTATTCTTGAATGGAAATGGGACGTGGTAACAATGGATTTTATCACAAGATTGCCAAGAACAAGCAAGCAGCATGATTCAATCATGGTGGTTGTGGACAAGCTTACTAAATTTGCCCATTTTATTCCACTGAAAACCACCCACAAAGAAGCAGATGTTGCTGATATCTTCTTAAAAGAAGTTGCACGCTTGCATGGAATTCCTAAGACAATTGTGTCTGATAGGGACCCAAAATTCACTTTGAATTTCTGGAAAGGACTGTTCAAAGGATTTGGAACGAATCTGAACTTTAGTACAACGTATCATCCCGAGTCTGATGGACAGACAAAGAGAGTGAACAGAGTAATAGAAGACATGCTGAGAATGTATGTGATAGATAAACCATAAAGGTGAGAAGACTACCTGCATTTGGTACAATTCACCTACAATAATGGGTATCATGAATCATTGAAGATGAGCCCATTCGAAGCGCTTTATGGAAGAAAGTGCAACACTCTAGTGAGTTGGGATAATCCAGCTGACAGAGTAATAGTTGGGCCTGAG
Source organism: Picea engelmannii (assembly GCA_009831015.1). Taxonomy (NCBI): domain Eukaryota; kingdom Viridiplantae; phylum Streptophyta; class Pinopsida; order Pinales; family Pinaceae; genus Picea; species Picea engelmannii. Next base: position 44,457 of record ML815389.1, on the reverse strand, counting down.
CTACTCAAGGAAATGGAAGATCAAATGATAAAAATTAAACATAATCTAAAAGTTGCCCAGGACAGGCAGAAAAGTTACGCTGATAGTAACAGAACCCATAGAGAATTCAAAGTGGGTGACCATGTTTTCCTGAAAGTGAAAACTAACAGGAGTTCCCTAAAGTTGGGAAGTTATGCCAAGTTGGCAGCAAGATTTTGTGGGCCATTTGAGATCCTGGAAAGGATTGGGCTGGTTGCATACATGCTTGCATTACCTGCATCTATGACTGTACATAATGTGTTTCATGTTTCACTACTTAAGAAATATGTACCTGATGCTAATCATGTTATCGATTGGAATGTGATTTAGGTGGAACTAGAAGGTGTCCTGGAAGTGCATCCTGTGCGCATATTGGACAGGAAAATAAAACAGCTCTGGAATCAAGATATAGAGCTTGTAAAGGTCCAGTGGACCTGGTATAGTCCTGAGGACATGACATGGGAGTATGCAGATGTTATGTGGGCAGAGTACCCACATCTTTTTGAATTTTTTTGAAAAGCTTGCAGATTCTGTGTAAAGTTGCACTGAGGATAGTGAAAAAATAAGGGGAGGGGGATTGTAGTGTCCCCAAGGCTGAGCCCCGTTGTAAACCAAGTTCTGAAATGAATTGTGATTATGTTTTATAGGCTGGTGAGCCAAGTTATTATAAGCTGGAGACTTATGTGTTTGTTAGGCCAGGGAGCGTAAGTGTTGAAGGCCAGGAGCATGTTGTTGTACTTGTATGTATGCAGAACATTTAATAAAATATAAACACCACCAGGTGCAGACCGACCATGATGAATGAGTGAAGGGGGACTGAGCATCCACAGAGTGGGCAAGGAATGAGGGGCTGAAAGGTGGGAAAGGGGATAAGTGTTGAACCTGGGGGCTAAGCCTAGGGGGCTTAAGCCTGGGAATAATATTTTAATATTATTCCAAAAAGACATGTGCATTTTGTGTTTTATCCTAAGTTTTGGCAAGGGAGGACGTACAAGGGTGATGCATGCTGGTGGAATGCATGCAGTTCCATGGGTGACAAGTGTCAACCTTGACGCATGCAAATAAACGACCAGGGTAATCCATGAGAAAGGCTCCTCCTCCTCCTCCTCCTCCATTCGACCCTCAGACTGCCCGAAGGTGAATTGGTTTGACTCCTACAGAGAAACCCTCGTGCATCCTCTGAACCGAAAAGGCATGTATCTGTGTTTGTTCCGAGATAGCCGGTACATCCCCTGTCTGAATAGTTCGAACCTGCATTGACCTCTGCGTGGATTGTTTGTCATGCATCATCGACAACTACATCGTGACTCTATCCTGTGTTGGTGGATTGGGAAATAAGAAATGACCTGCCATTGTTGAACCTGTTGGAAATCTCGTGTCTGTTTTTCCCGTGGGTTGTTTTGACCACGCAGTGCTGGACTGCGTGAGGTCTTGTTGGCTAGTGGTACAATGCTCTCTCTAGGTGAGAGAGGTGATTGAGGTTGGTAGAACAGGTTGTTGGCCTGTGAGCGATTCTCTCTAGGTGAGAGAGTGCGCGGAGGAAGGAGAGGACTCCTGGAAGGAACCCTATAGCTGCCACAGAGCCTAGAGACTTCTGGTCTGGCCTGTTCCGGTAACCCAAGGCAAGGGAGATTAGCAGTCGAAGGACTGTCCAGGTGAAAAAGAAGGTGTATTCTTCTAGGGTGGAACAGCCATGTGGGGAATGAGGGACTGTGGGCAATGAGCGTGGGAGGTTCCTGGGAGAGAATTCATTCCTTGTGGTTGTGTGTTGTTTTCCCTGTAACTTCAGCTAGCCTAGTATTCCTTGTCTTGGGATGGAGCTTAGTCCTAGCTTGGGGGTGACTTGCTGCTGAGTTGATGAGCAGTGTGGTCTAAGGCTGGTAGGTTCATGGAAGGCATGCACTTGGTTGGTGGAATCTACCATTGATAAAGATAAGTATTTGATTATGCTTTAATCATGTTTTGCATGACTGTGCTGCTTATGTATCATGTTTTCCACTGTGTATATGAATTAATATGAAAAGCTAATTGTTTGTTGATTATGGCAGTAATTCATATGAATACTCTGTGTTGAATGTGTTTATTGTTTAAATGCATGCGGGTTAAATAACATCTGCATGAGTTATGTACAAAGTGGTGTTATAGTCTTCTTTTAAGAGCGATTAAATCTTAGTAGCAGAAAAGGTGTGCTATTCAAGGGTTTCAATGGTTGATGCCTTCAAAGCTTCGGGCTTATTTACCGTACCCTTATGTACGGTCGGACCTACAACTATTCACTCGGCATTGATTGTAAGGTGGTATCCTTAGTGACATTTTCTATAGATATACACAGATGATTGTAGGTGGCATGTGGTTGTGGTACCTATGACAGACGTTTGTTGATAGTGTCAGTTCCCCCATATGGTGACCATCTTAATAAATGGTACTTTCATTGGTCAAGACTGTTTCACGTAGATCATTGTAAATTATCCTCATACCTTCACTAGTCAATCCTGTGGGGACATCATTTCCCGAATAGGGTTGGTTTTCAAAAGAACCCTAACCCCATTGGTTTTCTTATTGTTAGCATGGATTTGATTAGAGGTGTGCTCTTTGAGTCCGAGTCTAAGTTGGACTTAGGTTGAATTGTGTTGGGATAGTTACAAACTTTATTCACCACGAATAAATTACCACGTTGGTCACATTGACTACAAGGACTTGACCCTATTACGGAGGTCTAACCACCTCTAAAGAAACATGAGATAGGAGACAAGGAATTTGAAGGGTATTATATTTGTTTTGATGAGACCGGTTTAGTCAAAGTGGAAGTGGTGGAAGAATTTCCTCCACAAAATTTTAATCCTCCTTTGACCAAGCCAGGAACCCTTATACTAGTTCAAGTAAGGAAAATATTTAGTGAGCCTTTTTATTTGTTCAATCATCCTCCCATCATGTTAGGACTGAGTGTCTCTTCTAGTGTATATGAGGCTACAATCCCATCATCAAGTGGGACAAGGGGAAATCTCATCGAGGGAATCCCGATGATGTCCATGTTGCCCCCATAACTCTATCGGACCTACACCATCCCTACAATTTTATTTTGGTTCCTCAATATAGGAGACATTAGTTGTTTCATCATCTCCATCTATTAGTTTACTGAATTCTTCTACACCCATCCCATCTATCTTGATGCCCACCTTTAGATCTTCTTCTAGTGAGGGGTCGAGCTTTGGTTTCGGCATGGGGAGTGGAATTCCTTCCACATCCACCATTCCTATGAGAGCCCCGGTATCATCCAAAACTAGTTCACCTTTCAGATGGAATATGTCTACTGGTTTTGGGGTTGTCCCTAGCTAGGTTGGGGGTAGTAGTACTTTAGGAGGTTTTAAAATTCCATGGGTTAGCACACCTTTCCTTGGGGGCACATCTCTTGGGGGGAATTTTTCATCTGGGGGAAGTTTTCCCTTTGGTACCACATCATGTCCTGGGGATTTTGTTCCTAGGACTAAATTTGGGAATATTTTTCATGAAGGGTCCATATTTACCGCTAGGGGCAACCCCCATGGGGGCATATTTGGTTCTGGGAGTATTCATGCTCCTGGAAGTGCCACCATCCTAGTAAGAACTCACTATTTAGGATCTCCCCAATTCTCCATTAGTACCATCATAGGGGGACCACAAGGTCCATATGGGAAAACAAATACTTCAACTACCGCCCACTATTCAATTGCACTATTGGTTTTTCTTACAACATTAGATTTACCAGATTTTTCATGGTTAACAAATGACCCTATCACCCATGATCCATTATGGATGGAAATTATTTCCAATATACCTTCAAATATAACAAAATTCGATGAAAATATAGAAGAGGAACCCTCCAAAAACATAATGACATACCACTTATGGTGTCCATCCACCTCATTCCTTTAAAAGCTTCAACAACCTAGAAATGGGATTCTTAACGCATCACCAATTTTCCATCTAGTATCAGATAGGAAAAAACCTATTGAATTCACTGCATCGATACAATGCCACCCATATTTTGGATCATATATGAGTGGCGATTGAGACGAAGAATGATCAAGACCCAGATTCTAGATCATATATTTATGGAGTGGTTCACTAATCCCTCCTTCCACCAATTTCAAGAGATGTAGCTATGTTTGGGGTGACTACTGAGGATAAATTCATTCTGTGTTCCCAACACTTAGACTTGATCTACTCTTAGTCGGGTACTCTACATGAAATTATTCCAAATTCTCCTTAGTCGTTTATGGATCCCAAGAAGCCCAACCCAAGACCCCATGATGATGGTGTGGTTGGATCTGTTTCTCATGTGTCTATGCACCAGTTAGATGACCAGATGGGTCATATGTTGATTACATCACACCCATCCGATATTGAAACTAATGCTCAAAATGATGCAATCCCCTCTCAAACCTCTTAGGTGGATTTGGTGCATTCCATGAAACCAAAATATACTCAACAACCTAGAAGAAAGAATAAACATAACAAGAAAAATAATTATAACCATATGAAAGGGACATTCTCTACCCAAAACACCTGGGAGGGAAGTACTAAGGAAAAGAGGAAGAGTTGGCTTCCATGCACAATTTCTGGGGAATACCACCCTACTCACTAGACCCCTCAGGAGGATGTGGTCCATAGATTCTTGACACAACAACGTCCCCCCTAATATCTTGCTATATAAACCCATCCTTTCCCCCCTCAACCTCAAAACATGGTTTCTAGAAATCATGTCCCTTTGTAAGAGGGGTTGGAAGTTACCCCTCACCACAAGGGGTCTTCCTCGAATGTTTCCATTTTCATGTGCGACCAAACGGTCAATTTGCAAATGCGAGCCAATTAGAATTATTACATTCCCAAGTCTTTTGATGCTGCATCAGAAGAAACATCTTTTTCCCTTCCTAGTGACCCTCCTTAAATTGTGAAGCCCTCTTTTGATGCACCTCTTATCCCCCCAAATGGAGTTCTTCGATGCATAACACAAAATCCAAACTCTCGGGCTGCCCACAATTACAGTATTGTGGAAGACTTATCCCATGCACCTTGTTTCATGTTGGCACTTGAAGTCCTCCAAAGCTACCCCACTCAGAGAAAATATTTGTTTTATTCCATAGGTAGAATTGATCCCTTGGAGTCAAGCGTGATAACCTTTGAGACCAGTAAGGTTACTCATGGGCTCTCCCATTAGTTTTCCTTTCATATCATAGTGATATTGTTGGGGAAAAATATATATCACAGAGTGCTGGATGAAGGAGACCGAACTTGCATCATGTCCATTTCTTTTTGGAAGGCCCTTAGCTCTCCTGAGCTCGACACGTATGCAACATTATCAAAATCACTTGATGGACATATGTTTTATCCTCATGGAATAATCACTGCCTTACACTGCCTTACCCATCAAGTTAGGTGGAAAGATTGTCTCTATTGTTGTAGAGGTCATCGACGTGCTACTTGAGTACAATGTGTTACTCGGGAGCACTTAGTTCTATGAGATGAATGTATTTGTCTTGTCGATATTTAGGGTCCTACTCTTCCCTGACCAAGGGAAATCATTATGATCCATGATCTTTCTTTTTGCATGCAATACCTTGGATCCAATGCAGAGTCTAATGTACCCTTTATCGGTGATATGAAACAATACCATTTGTTTGTGATACGCATCAGTCCTATTTGAAATTTGGTGGGGGAATGTTCAAAGATAATTCACTGATGGGAATATTTCCCCTTCCCCCACCATCTCTCATCGCCAATGTATCTCCTATGAACATGATTTCGACATTTACCAGTGGCTCCCTTGGCTCTTTTGACCTTTGGGTGGAACCTCATCCCAAGGATGTTGAATCATCTGGAGCATCGATGTTGCTCACCATGGTTGATATTTTTTATCCAGAAATCCCATCAACATTTGTTGATACTAGTCAACCACTCCATCCTCATATGGTGTGTGATCAGCCTACTCCACCCATACGGGTTGTTGACTCTCCAAGTTCACATGACATCCTAGATTATGAGTTTCCTTTAAAAAAGGCCATCTTGGAAGTCATGGCTTCGATGGAAAAGATGAAGGATGAGGTGATGCATCAATCATCTTGTTCTCATTCAGAACCAATGAGAGTTATTATGATGAGTCTTGATTCGAGATTATGAAAATTGGCTCATGCATTCATTGATTATGAAAAATATCCTTGGCCTGAGCCTTGAAATGAGCTATACTTGGCGTAAAGAATCAAAATTTGTAGTGCCTTGTACATAGGTGTGTGGCATAAGTGCTTTGGTTTTGCATATATCATATACAAAAAATCCAAAAAAAATATTTTTTTTGATATTTCATTATGCATTTTGAACTTGGAATCCAATTTACATGTGATTGATAGGATTATAGGGACCTTTTTATGAAGATGGAGACATCCACTACACTTAAGGTATATATTCTTAAACTGGTATATAAGGATAGGTTTTTCCCTACATTTTCCTCTTAGCATTATTAACCATCCATACTGCCAGCAATATGCCTTAGGTTTGAACCTGATCGATTGCAACCTTATCCACTCCTTTTGCACATCGTAACTAGTTCGATAGTGCCTACTCTTCATGGGAACCCTAGTTATCACCTGGATTTCTATTTGGTTCCCATATTTCTACACTTTCACATAGGCGCGGGAGCCCCCTTTTAGCCTCGCCATGACTTGAAGATTGAGCCAGATTTTCCTCTCTTTTTCTATATTCTGGAAACTTCCCATGGAGGCTCCCAAAATTTTTATTATTGCTTAATGGTTTCCTATGCATTTTCTTCTAGAGTCATACTTCCCATGGTTTTGCTGCTATTGGGCCGTATTCTTCTTACCGCTATGAAGTAGCCTTGACAATCCACCTCTTGCATTATTTGGCCTTTTTTTTGCACCCACCAATACCCAGGGAGAGAATAACTACTGAGAGTGGATCTCACTTGCCAGTACGATTTGGATTTCTCATTTCTTAGGTCAGTTCCAAGCACTTGCAACATAGGAGAATTTTGTTAAGCCACTCATTCTATCCCATTGAGTATACTTTTATCTTTTTTTCAGACTCGTAAAAGGACATGCAGAAGGTATCAGGCTTAATTGATTCATTATTTCATGCTCGTTAAACCATGAAGGATACTAAGCATACTTGCCTAAATTTTTCATGCTTGTTAAACCTTGAAGCAGATGAAAAATACCAAAAAATAAGTTGATGTGTAGCATGGTACAAATCTACACATGTGAATAAATGAACTGATGTTGAGCATGATAGAAACTTATGATTACCAATTATTGATGTATATCATTAACAGATGTGAGGGGACCCAATGATGATGAAGATAGACCCCAAGGTACCTAGTACAATGTGGTGAGTACGAATAAAGGATATGGTGTCTAACACTCACATAATCAATCAATCAAGAGTCAATGATGTAAAGCCATTGTTGATCACGAGGAGGCCTACCAATGAGGATTGAAATCTCCAAGGTACTATTTGGTTTACTAAATATCTTATTCCACCGATTGTCATAGATGTAGCTATGGAAGGGGTGGCTACCAAGGAACAAGCTATTATGCATTCCCAACACTTAGACTTGATCTACTATTGGTTGGGTACTCTTTATGACATCATTCCAAATCCTTCTAGAACTTCATCTGATCCATGGAAAGAAAAACTAGGGCCCCATGACGATGGTATGGTTGGTTCTACTTTCCATGCGTTTGTCCACCAGTTATATAACCAAATGTTTCATATGTTTATTACATCAACCCGTTGGCTTCTTGTACTAATTATCAAAATTCTCTAGTCCCCTCTTAGAAGTATGAGGTGAATTCTATGCGTTCCACACAACCGAGGAATCCTCAACAACCTCGAAGAAAGACGAAACTGAATAAAAAGAAAAATTCTGTTAAGGACCAAATATCAATATAGCATAGAAAATCCTCAGAAAAAGTACTCAACGCCCTGAAAAAGAGATAATTTCATATAATAAGCCTCTTCGAGGGGGAAACCTCCTTTTACCCCACTTAAATGTTCAAGTACAAGATGATTCAAAATTAAAATGTCTCATTGGTATATATAGGAGACTAGGAGGTATAATTACAACTAATGGCCTAAAGCCAACATAAATAAAATAACATTACTAATATAATATGCCCCAATTAAGGGGTAATGAGCCAATATTAGGGCTTAACATGCCCCTCCCCTTGAGACAAGTGTTGTCTGCAATGCTTGATTAACTCTGGATGCTTCTGTATAAAAGACTCATCTTCCGAAGTGGAATATTTAGCCGGTAGTTTCCTCCATTTAATGAGATACTCTGAAATGGATCTATTCCTCAGCTGGCGAATTCTTGTGTTAGTGATGGCTTCAGGCTCCAATATGATTTTTATTTTAGAGAAGAAGTGATGGAAGGAGGGTGGTATCCATAAAGTGCCATAAATGGTGTCATTTTTGTTGCAGTATGAAAGGAAGTGTTATACCACCTTCTGCCAAGGGTAACCATTTGAACCATGGAAAGAGTGTCATCATGGTGATTGTTGATAGACTGACCAAGTACGCACACTTTTGTGCACTCTTTCATCCCTTCAAATACAGTTCAAAAGCTACATGGCAGCCCAAGGATTATTGTAAGTGACAGAGATCCCATCTTCACTGGACATTTTTGGACAGAATTATTTTCTTGTTTGGGTACACAATTGGCTCATAGCTCTGATACCATATGTTAAGAACCAAATATCAATATAGCATAGAAAATACTCAGAAAAAGTACTCAATGCCTTGAAAAAGAGATAATTTCAGATAATAAGCTTCTTCAAGTGGGCAACCTCCTTTTACCCCACTTAAATGTTCAAGTACACGATGATTCAAAATGAAAATGTCTCCTTGGTATATATAGGAGACTAGGAGGTATAATTACAACTAATGGCCTAAAGCCGACATAAATAAAATAACATTACTAAT
>ML815389.1:0-25984 GCA_009831015.1 Picea engelmannii | reverse complement strand
GCGTACTGTCCTCAAAAGAGTGATTTTGAGAAATTGACAAGTGTAACTTTCTTCATGAAAATGATCTTAAAGAAGAGCTAGATCTTCTATCACCATGTCATTATCATGTCATCATCTTGATAACCAAAAATGAGGATAACACTCCAGGAAGTGAAGAAGCACGCAAACACACTACAAGTGCACCTGAAAGCCCTATCGATCGTAGAAAAAATGAAGTGGTCTCAAGAGCAGTGCACTGCCTAGCAACAGATCCATACTATTCAGAGAAGAGTTATAGAAGTAACTCAAAGGCTCCAACCTGTGCAATATAAGGCTTACCAATTGTTCATAGAGGTTGAAAGCTGAGGAGCATAGCTAAAACAATTTGTCACAGTAGCAAAGCAACACCTAGAAGGACCTATCAATGACAAAGTCATCCAGGAATTCACTGAATAGGAGGTCATAACACAACAACAAGTCCAAGAAGCTCGAGCCAAAATTGAGGATTTCAAAGTAGAACTACCCAGACCAGAGTGACTTGGGACGAGTAATAGGTGAGTGTTGGGGGCTTATTGTCCCTTGACCAAGTTTTGAGGGATCTGGTCAAGTTTGACCTATTTTGGGACTTCGACAACCTGTTGAAAGAGTAGCGCAAAACGAAGCAGAGATCGCAATATCTCGACCCATTTTTGGGTCCTTTTTGGGTTTTGGGATTATGTAACAGGAATGGGATGTAGGCTCATGGGTTTACCCATGTTCAGGCCTATTTTGTAATGTATAAATAGATGTCTAGGCGATGTAAGGATAGAGAGGAATCTATGTGATGTTTTGCTAAGTGTAGATTTGGTTTGTAAATGCTTTGTGCATACTGTGAGAGACTTGCAGAGCTAAGTGTAAGTGGTTGTAACCAATTGTGGAAGGTTTTGTACCGTAACGCAAGGAAGGAGGCTCTAGCGAGGTGCGCAAATCTCCTGTCCTCCGAGGAGTAGAGTTTTGGTGGCTCTGTGCTTGTAACCAATTGAAGACAATAAATAAGAAGAGTTGGTGGACATAGCCCTAGTGTGGGGGTGAACCATGTAAACACTGTGTTGTTCTACTTTGTACTTTGTCTTGATGTGTTTATGTATTCTCTTTCTAAGTGATTTGATAGAGATAGATAAATCTTCTTATTCTTTGTTCTAACGATGTATAAGAATGTTAGATATGACCTATATGAATGTCCTTAGTGCTTGATCTACTAGATCTAACCTACTTTTTTATGATAAAGTTCTTAAATACATCAGATCTGAGTGAATGATGCAATGCTCTATCTGTGCAGTAGAATAGTGGTTGAATATTGATGAACTATCGGTGCTAAGTGATTATAATCATAGATATGTGTCCCAGCTAAGGTTGCAAACAATTGAATCCTGCAACCACCCCTGCCTCTACCTCGGGTAAGAGTTCATCTTCTTCGCAGGTGTTGCCGAAAGGGCCAATAGTTAGGGTTTTGTTGGTGTGTTGTTGTAGCATCGAACCCTGGGTCTGCCCCTGTGCCAAAATCACCTATGACAAGGAAATGTATTCCATTGTACAATCCTGTTGTCAATGGAAACATTACATTCTGGGAAAGGAGAGAATCATCCACATTAATCACAAGCCTCTACATCTCATACAGACATAGGGGAAGTTGCAGAATGACCACCATCAAAAGTGGTCCACCTACCTACAGTAGCTCCATATCAACATCGAGTATAAGATAGGGAGCACAAATTGTGTTGTTGACTACGTCATTCGACCTCTCATGGCTGGAGTCACCACCATGCTCTATTCTTGTGGGAATGAGGCATATGAGTGGCCCCAACTTTATCAACAATATCCGAACTTCGCCACCACCCATCATCTCTTGGGTACAAGCGCGAATGTCACCAATTTTCACATTCAGAACGAACTATTATTCCATATGATTCATCTTTTTGTTCCTACAAGTGAGCATGCAAAGCTGATTTGGGAAGCTCACTACATTCGGATGGCAAGACATTTTGGTGTGGATAAAACTGTGGCCATTCTACAGAGACATTTGTATTGGCCAAAATTTCAATAGGACGTCAACATGTATATCATATCTTGTACTGCATGTGCCATTTCCAACCCAACCATCAAGAAGCAAGGATTATACACCCCTCTTCCTACTCGTGAGAGGCCTTGGGAATCCATATTGATGGATTTCATGTCTAGCCTTCCATCCACCAAGCAAGGAAATTATTGTGTATTTGTGTTGGTTGATCAGTTTTTGAAGATGGTCATTCTCACATCTTGCAAGAAGAGATTCATAGTGGCAGATACTGCCAAGCTCTTCTTTGAATGAGTGTGGGTCCATTTTGGGATACAACAGAGCATCATCTATGATCAGGACAACATGATCCTCATCACATTTTGGTCAAGTATTTATTCTCTGTTGGACACCAAGATCACTAAATCCACTTCCTTCCACCCTCAAACTAATGGCCAAACAAAGGTTATCAATTAGATGGTTGTGCACATCTTATGAATGTATAACTCTAAGAATCTACGTACATGGGATGAGATTCTTCCCTATGTTAAACACAACTACAATAAGGCTCTCCATAGCTCCACCAGCCATATCCCCTTTCAGGTGGGGTTGGGATTCCAACCCTTGGGTCCCCTTGATGTTGCACTACATCTTGCAACAACACAAACATATTCTTCCTATGTTCAGTATGAGGCCAACAAAGCCACCAGATTCATTGAGCGGATTCACCACATCTACCAACAGGTCCATGATATTTTGTAGAAAGACAATGCTAAGTACAAGTAGAGCCATGATCAACATGAGGTATCGCACAAATTTCAGGTGGGAGACAAGTTATGGCTACATTTTCAAAAAGAACGTCTTACAGGGCCCCATCAGAAGCTATGTCCACTTCACTATGTGCCTTACACTATCACCAAGGTTGTGAGTGACAATTATTTTGAGCTCAACAGTCCCCTCTTCCTTGGCTTGCACCCAGTGTTCAATGTGGACCTCCTCCAACCATATTTTCCACCCTTATTCGACACCTCAAAGATCACATAATAGTTGAAAGCAACATAGCTCAACCCTGACTGCATAGAATAGGAATCCACTAATTATATAGTGGAAACACAAGTCAAGGGAACTCGAGAGAATAAGATCCAACTTTATTAGGTTATCAACGTAGAACAACTTCTACACCAAGGCAAGTGGCTCACTCGAGGCCAAATTCAGCAAAAGTTTCCTCACCTGATGGGGGAACTCAACACTATGAATACAATTGCTTATTAAGGGGGGAGGAATAATCCAGGTCGATATTGGTGGCCACCCACCTATTCCAACTAGATCCTCTTAAATTTTTTTACTTCAACACGTTCTTTTCTACTTCCAGGGCCATTTTGGGGCCCTAAACATTGTTTCTTTAGCATTCCATAATCAAATTGTAGACGAAGTCAAAGATTTATGGAATAATGTGTATTTCTTGAAAATACCTTTCCAATGGGCTATCACGTGCCTAAAATGAAGTTTGTATGCAAAAGTTATGACCCTGGGAAGTTGAGGTACCAACTTACCCATCAGGGCCCACATAAATTTTGGTGTTTCATCTCCTAGGGTTAGGTTTTTGGATGTCTAGGGTTTTGGAATTCATTAGTAATGTTAAAAAGGCCTCTGGAGCCTCAGTGTAATCATTATTCTCATAAGGATGCACATAGAAGACACATATATTCTTATAGATAGCTACCACCTTTCGAGCAAGTTATTTCCAATTCTACAGTTTTACAGTTTCATCCTATTTAATTTATTCAAAATAAGTTATTCTTCACTAGATATCCGTTGGTGTTCTTCGTATCTCTATATTATTGTATTCAATATATTATTCATTTCATTCCTCTCATAAATCTGTATCAGATATAAAAGAAATATTTCGACTTAATGCTTCGCCCCTTGAAACACGTTCTTCCATGCATGACACATCATCCCAACACTCAGACTTCTCATAATTACAATGTTATGGAACACTTGATCGAGGAACCTTGTGCCATGTCAGTGCTTGAAGTCTTCCAAAGCTACCCCATGTAGTGGAAATCCTTGTTGTCTAGCATAGGTGGGTTTGATCCCTCAGAGTCGAGTTTGATAACCTTTGAGACTAGTCAGGCTAATCATAGGATATCACATCAGGTTTCCTTTCATATCATGGTGCAATTATTGGGGAGAAACATCTATCAAATAATGGTTGATTAGTGAGCCTTGAATTGCATCATGTCCATTTATTTTTGGAAGGCCCTTTGCTCTCTTAATATTGACACATCTGCAACACTATTGAAATATTTTGATTGACACATGTTCCAATCCCATGGAATAACCACCACCTTACCCATCAAGTTAGGTGGTAAGACTATATCTGTTGATGTGTAGGCTATTGATGCACCTGTTGATTATAATATGTTACTTATCCATACTTGTTTCTATGAGATGATTGTAGTTTTATTTTTAGTCTTTAGGGTCTTACGCTTCTCTCACTGAGGAAAAATAATTATGATTGATCATCTCGCCTTATGTACCTCATACCTTGGATCCAATGCAATGTCAAATGTACCCTTTTTTGGTGATACCATGCAGTATTTCGTTAACGTCGATGTGGGGATGTTAAACTATCATTCATTGATGGGAATATTTCCCTTTTCCCCACTATCTCCTACTGCCAATGTTTCTCATGTCAATATGATTTCTTCAGTTTCCAGTGGATCCCTTGGATCTATTGATCCTTGCATGGTACCTCATTTTGAGGATGTTGAATGGTATAGAGCATCCATTTCACTCACCATGGTTTATATTTTTGATCCGACAATCCCTTCAACATTCATTGATAATGGTCAACACCCCTATCCTCATATGGAGTGTGATAAAGCTACTCTACCCATATGGGTTGTTGACTCTCTCAACTAACATGACATACTAGAATTTGAATTTCCTTCAGAAGAGGCCATCTCGGAAGTCATGGCTTCCATTGATAATCCCAGGGAAGGTGAGAATCATCAAGAATCTAGCATCTATAATACACCTCATATAAAGTATTTGGCATGTTAATAAATTTCCTTAATTGTAAAATTTGAAATTAGGATTTGTAGGAAAATTTGATTGTTATTAATTTAATTATTGTTCAAGGCAGTGACTTTCCAAGCATCCTGATTTACTAGACAGATGTAAGAGACAATATTTTATTTAATTAATAAAGGATGGAATAGAAGGAATAACCAAGTTAAAAACAAATGATTATGAATCCATGAGTGGGGAACAAGATGAAGCCAACCTTGCACATGAAAGGACATGTGTCTGAAGTTGAATGATTAACAAAGCCTGAAAATCAAGGATTTCCTAGCTGCAAAAATTCCCAAGAGGAAAAATAGCTTTGGGAAAAGGACTAAGACCTAGGAAAACTGATAAATACACATGTGTGAGGAGGCAAGAAACTGGGTAGCATGTGGAACTGAGGAAGAACCTGTGGAATAATTTTTTTCAAAATAAGAGAACTAAGGAGTTATTGTGTGAGCGCTAAGGTGTCAGGCAACTGTAGAAATACAAAGACTTGATGATAGGAAGGCTTCTCTTTTCATCCTTATGGATTCATGATCAGGATTGGGGGTGACTGGATCAATTAAAGTTCGTTGATCCTCTCTACAGTTGGGTGGAACTTCATTGTTCCTTTTGTTTCCCACGATCCATTTATATATGTTTACTGTCATGTTATTTTCTTGGAAATATTAGAATGTGCATTTGCTACTATATATTTGGAATTGTAAAGTAACAATCATAGTTATAGAATCTTACTTTTCTTTTGAGTAGCTAAGGGTGTCATGATAATTATAGCATGAGAAATTACACAGAAATGTACTCTAATATGTTGATCATTATGAGAGAGATAGATCTAAATAAGATAGCCATATAAGGGATTTTGTGTGACTTAAATATTTATATGATAGATAAGTTATATATATATATATATGTTTTCCAAATGTTTAAATATATGTTTTAGTTTGCAAATATAATTTCCAAAGAAACCATGAGATGGCTAACAATTTCTCAAATTGTGGAAAGAATCACATTAAAAATAAGATTTATTATTACAATTCAATGAGTTGTTCCCTAGTCTAATAAATTTCCATAATGCTTTATAATTTCCAAAGAAATCATGAGATGGATAACAATTTCTCAAATTGTGGAAAGAATCACATTAAAAATATGATTTATTATCACAATTCAATGAGTTGTTCCCAAGTCTAATAAATTTTCATAATGCTTTAAATAAACTGCAACAAATATTTTTCTTAGCTACATACTATAGAGTCAATGTTAGATTTTCTTTTATGTTAATCTTCTTGGTAAAAATTACAAAGAATAAATTTTTTTGTGATCTCGTCCTTGGAAGCCGAGGAAAGGTACTTGATTACCTTTCACATTCCTATTTGACTCATCCTGAGTTGCAAGGATGACATCCTGTAGAGAAATGTATAACATTTTATTATTCCATACGATAATTTAATAACTATACAAAATTCTACTAAGTCCTTGTAATATTTAATGAAGAAAATAATATTTTTATTTTAGATGAGAAGGCCCACTTATCCCTGCAAGTATGACCTCTCGAGATGTGAAGAGGAACAGTCATGAATCATCTCGAGTGGAAGGGAGAGTTTGACGTATCCACCTTGAAGGGTCCTCGCATACAAGAGGCCCATCATTAATTTGGATCCATATAAAATAAAATAACAGATTACCAAACGATATTAATAATCAAGAGAAAAAAAACAATAATAATCTACAATATATTAAACTGTGGATGCACAAAAATAATCAACAAATTATTAAACTGTGAAAGAATAACATATATGACAAATTCTTACGAGAGGACACTAATGTGTAAAGAATTGTTTCTTGTAAACTTTAACGGAGAAATCGTTGAAATGTCAACTGTGAGATGACACTCTATAGCGTTCTTGTAATTTAACAATGGTTGGATTAAATGCCATAGTCATGTAAACAAAGAATGGATTCAGGAGGGTATGAGACATTGGTTATATACCTTCGAGTGTAACACATAATTAGAGTTGCTAGGTTTTTCTAATCAGTGTAAATTATATGCTAAATTATTGCTTGTGTCCAGATTTAAAATTTAATGAAGGAGATTCTAAATACTCCGGTATAGGGTCATGTAGGCTTCGACACAGATCGAAAGACCTTCCTTCTTTGCCATAATTTAAACGTAGGTGGAACGCCAAGCTTAAAAGAAAAGTTTGTGCATAGAACAGTTGTACAGAGGCAACTTATTTCCTTTAAAAGAAACTTTTGTACACAGAACAATTGTACAGAGGCGACCTCTCTATAAATTTATGGGACAATACTAAATGTAAAGTATATTATTCTGTCCAGACCATGGAAAAATGGGTAAGGTTAATGCATGGGTCAAGTCACTATATAATCTCTCGAAAAACCTATAATAGTGGGAACTCTGGATACAGAAACCAAATAAAAAGGAGAAGAATTGAATGATACACAGAATAGAACATTTAAGAAATTCCATAGAGAAATGTGAATACAATCAGTTAACCGTTAAACCAAAAGAAAAGATACGTGTAACAGTTCTTCTATAGAAAGATAGTTAAATATTTTAATGAACTTAACCCATACCCATAAGTGAATGAATGTGCCCAGTTTCGGACTTCCTCGCGGACGTGGGTAGCAATAGTCACAAGGGAACTCTCGAATTTTAGCTAGAATGGAGGAGAATATCTTACTAGATATGAGAGAGGAATGAGTGAGGGTAAAATGAAAATAGGGGACAAGCGGGTGACGACCACTCAATATGAGAAAGGTTTGTAACCAAGGAGAAACCAAGGATGGTTGAGGCCTCCCCACAGCCTAGAATGAAATGACAGTGGAAAAATATTGCTTTAGGACCCAAACAATTAATCCAAAACCTAATTCCTGACGGATGGTGATAGGTTTGAATGGCGCAAGGTACCTGGCCGGTGGTCCAGGCTATGTGTCAAACAGGAAGAGGCTCTAGCACCTGATATCAAGTAAGCCGAGTAATGGGAAGAGTACTCGTAATACTGAAAGATTAGCATTAGTGCGATCTGTACAGTGAAATCTTAACGACAGTAACTAATGCATTCAATTCATGGAGGAGACGTCATATCATAAGCGTGATGCTTAGAGTTAACTTCGAACTTTAATACCCGGGTAAGTAAACCTTAAGGGATAAATGCTTAATTGTGCTAAGAATATTTCGAGTTCGTTTTAATACAGTTAAACCTTGTCTATGTTCACGACATATGTCAATAATCTTAGTGTAATGGATCTAGGATTATGCGAGTTGTTTTTACATGGACCTTAAAAATGTTAGCGCAACATATGTCTACAATCTTAGTTGAAAATGTGGAATTTTACATATGAATAATTTTATATAGGAGTAATATTATATATCAATAATATTATATGTTTATATAGAGTGTAAGACTGGTAAATTCTAAAAAGAGGAAAAGACCTTGTGAACATAGCTTGGATTATAAGAATTTAAAATCATTTGACAGCTTTAGATAAAATTGAAAGGACCTAGAGACACAAAGAGAAACTTGTATTGGTGATGTTAGGACTTTTGTATAGTATAGGTTCTTAATGTAAACAAACTTTTTTGTCATTTGTTTGTAAGAAGTTTTTTTTTTTTTATTTGGTATATTTTGTAGGTATATTACATATGGTATTAGAGAGGTTGACAACACTAGACCTTATGGGAGGAAACAAAAAAAATTCTAAATAGAATTATATATGCTTAATTTCTAACCTGGATAAATATTTCCTTGTAAAAAGACAGGATAATATTCAACCTTACAGCATGTTGACACATAATGAAGAAGAAATTAACGAACATAATAGTGACAACAATTCAGCCTCTTAGGTGTTGGAAACTATGACGAGCCTCATAGTGGATCTTAATACTTTTAAGGAAGAAAATGAGAAGATTAAGAAGAAACAGGAAGATAAACAAGAGATGAATGAGATTTCATTGCAAAATGTGGCTTAGAAGAGTAAATAAAAAAAATCAGAAGTAAACAAAGAAAATAACAACCAGTCATTTGAAAACTCAAGCAGAGAATCTATGTCAAATGATATATCCTCAAGCAACATTCAATTAGGAGAAGAATTACAGATACCCTCTTCCAAGAAAATAAAACAGTTGGACCACTTGGAAGGTGAATTCAAAAAGATAAAACCCTCTACATTTGATGGAGAGTAAAAAATAGGTGAAGAAGTTGAAGCTTGGTTAGTAGACATCAAAAAATACTTTCATATTTATAATTATTCCAATAATATTAAAGTTAGAATGGCCATTTATAACTTAAATGGGAAGGATAACATCTCCTGGAAAGATCTGAAATTAACAAAAGGATTAAAGTAGAAACGAATGGAGTGGTTAGAGTTTAAGAAGTATTTTAAGAAACAATACCCGCCAGAAAGTTATTATCAAATAAAGACCAAGGAATTTTATGAATTGAGGCTAGGAAAAATGTCAATGGATGATCTAATTAATAAATTCCTAGAACTACTAAGATTCGTACCTTATATCAAAGAGGATGAAGTCAAAATTCATATATTCCTAAGATGTCTACCATAGTCATACAAAGACATAATTGAATTTGACAATCCTAAATCATTGAATGAAGTGTTTCAAAAGGCTATAATGTGTTATGAACAATATAAATAGATATATGAAACTCGTAAGGCATGGAAGGATAGAAAATAGGAGAAGATAAACCAACGAATGAAAGGGTTCAAACCATCTCCTTACATGAATATGACAAAAGGATTTCAAAGAAATGATCATTCATCTAGCACACAACAAGTTCAAGGAGGGAACAAACTGGTTAATTTTGAATTTAAGAAGAGTGTATATAGTCCTAGAGAACCATTGAAATCTTGGGAGTGTGGAGAACCACATTTGCGAATAAATTGTCCACTTTTAAATCCAGCAAGTAGGAATACAGTTCACAATCTACAAGAAGCTACCACAGTTGGAGATATGGAAAATTACATACACTGAATTAATGTTACCAGCTGATTAGTAATCCATGATAGTAGAAATTGAATGTAAAATACAAAATAAACAAGTCTCTATTCTAATAGACCCTCGGGAAACTTTAAGTTACATAACCCCATATTTAGTAGAGGAATGTAAGATGCAATGGGTAAAACATAATAAGTCTTGGTTAGTACAATTGGCGACTCGTACACAAGGGAAGGTGTCAGAATATATTTCTAATTGTGACATATGAATAAATGATCAGATTACTTTGGTTAACTTAAATGTGTTACCCTTAAGATCATATGACATTCTTATTGACATGTATTGGTTGGAATCACACAAGTTTTTGCTAAATTGTTACAAAAAATTATTTGTTTATCAAGACAAAACCAAGGTAAAGAGAATAGTTCAAGGGCTAAGAAAATCGATCTTGGTAAGACAGTTATCAGCCTTGCAGCTTAAAAAATGTATAAGAAAAGGGTGTCAATTTTATGCAATTCAAGTAATGAATATACAAGATGAAGATGAAAAACCAAAATTAGAGGACTATGAGGTTTTGAGAAATTTTAAATATGTCTTCACTGATGAAATACAAGAATTATCTCCCATAAGAGAGATAGAATTTTCTATTGATTTATTACTAGGAGTTTCCCCTGTATCGAAAGCACCATACAGAATGAGTATTCCCGAGTTAACATAGTTGAAAATACAAATACCAGAATTACTAGACAAAGGATATATCAGACCCAATGTATCACCTTGGAGATTACTAGTGTTATTTGTCAAGAAAAAAGATGGAACGTTTCGACTGTGTATTGATTATCGACAGTTAAATAAAATGAAAATAAATAATAAGTACCCTTTATCGATAATTAATTATCTATTTGACCAAGTGAGAGGAGCGAAAATATTTTATAAGATCGACTTAAAATCTAGTTATCACCAAATTATAATCAAAGATGAAGACATCAGTAAAACAAATTTTCGAATATGATATGGAAATTATGAATTTGTGTTAATCGCTTTCGGATTCACAAACACACCATCCACTTTTATGTGCCTAATGAATAGTATATTCATCAAATATCTAGATAAGTTTGTTTTGATTTTTATTGATGAAATTATGATTTATTCAAAGATGAAAAAAGAACATGAAGATCACCTAAAAATAGTGTTACAAACATTCCGAGAGCATCAAATTTATGCCAAATTAAACAAATGTGAATTTTACCAGAAAAAGATACAATAATTGAGACATATTATTTTAGAAGATGGAATAGCAGTGGACCCCGAAAAGGTAAAGGCAATTGTAGAATGGTCTAGACCCATGAATGTATTAGAGATATGAACATTTATGGGAATAATAAGATCAAAAGGTTCATTGAGAATTTTTCAAAAAAAAATATTTCTATTACATCTTTACCGAAAAAGGAAATAAAGTTTGTATGGTCACAAAAATGTCAGGAAATGTTTTGATTGATCAAAGGAGCAATTGACTACTGCACCAATCCTTAAAGTCGTTGACCCTTATAAATATTTCACTTTTTGTATAGATGTCAGTAAGGAAGGGTTAGGTAGAGTCTTATCACAAGAAGGGCATGCGATTGCTTATGAATCACAAAAATTAAAGGATGATGAACACAACTATGTGACACATGATTATAATTAGCTTCTCTGATCCATGCGTTAAAAATATGGCATCATTATTTAATAGGAGTGAAGTTCCTAATTCTAACTTATAATAGTGGCGTAAAGTAATTTTTAAATAAACAAGGATTAAATGCATGAAAATCAAGGTGGCTGGCATTTTTAAGTGAATTTGACTTAGAAATTAAACATGCTAAAGGAAAGGAAAATAAAGTTGCAGATGCACTTAGCAGAAGGACAGGAGGAATTTATGAAATAATTATGGGTAAAGCTAATAATGACCTTGGTGACAAAATCAAATATGTGGGTACAAGTGGGCCACAGGGAAGGGCATCCCCCTTCCTTGGACAACTAGTAGAAACTTCTATTGTAATCTGATATCACTAGTCTGGGAAGAAAGACGTTCTAAAATAATGTACTATATTAATTTATGATATTTTTCAGTGTCAGTCAGTCCCTTATTTGTAATAAAGAATTCACCAGTCTATGTAAACAATAGTGATGTATGAAATAATGAGTAGTCAATTTTTGTCAATAATTGTTGTGGCAAATTTCTCTTTCCACTCTGAATGTGCAAAGAAACAAAGAAAAATAAAAGAGGAAATTAACATTGTATGAAGTCTCCTTGATTGATTAAAAGGAGACATCATCCTCTAATTGGATTGATGAAGTTTTGTTCAATCTTCGTTCCTTATATTATTGTGTGTGTAACATTCGTTTTTTGTTTTTTGTGATTCTTGAGAGAGATTGTGAACCAAAGGAACTGGCTCACATATCTAGTATGCTATGCGTTCTAAGTAATTTTCCCCTCAGTTTTGTTGGTAGAGTGAATGAGAAAGTAGGGCGTCAGTGTTAAAATAGGAGGACAAGTTATAGGAGGAGATACATATCTCTCCCTTTCTAAGAGCGATCAACATTCAAGACACATCTCTCAAGGACTCATGTTGTTCCCTCTCCCTTAAACTAATTCACCTTTCTACCACTTACAGTAATGCGCCCTCCATATAAAACAATTATCAGTTGTTGATCATGCACGTCTCAAGTATATCTAATATGCGACCACCATAAAAAATGATTCTCCATTGTTGAAAGAACCCTCACACTCAGATCAATGGGTATCATAGGAATTTCTTTCCTTGGGGGAATTTTTTCCTCCCACAAAGGAGGACAGACCAGAACTTGATCCACCAGATTAAAAAAAAAAAATTGGGTCTACCACTCTCTCCCCACGCTCTTGATCAGAGCGTCACAATCACCCTTATTAGGGTCCTTTGCGCCTTTGTATTGGTGCATCAATGTTCCCTTCTTGGGGTTCCTCTCACAGCCTCCTCAGGGTCTATTCAGTGCATGTTGAGCATGTCCCGTTGACAAGAGGCCTCTAGTGAGGAATCAAGAACAACCACATCAAATCCAGTTGAAGACTTGGCGATGGATATCCAAGAATTGATTTGACTCCAACAATGATGACCTCCAATGACCATGCATCTGGAAACCTGTTTTTAGTTACCCAATTTTGTCGGCCAAATGAATAGAGAGATGGTCGATTCATGGATCCGTAGCCTCTCCACTTACTTCAATACCTCACCTGAGATGAAAGAGGCCACCAAATTGCAGATAACCAACCTTCATCTCGAAGGAATTGCATAAACATGGTGGGACACACAATTGGAAAACACATAATTGATCATAGAACTCGCTACTCCCCCTTCTCCAACAAATGGAAGTATTGATTCTTAGGATGTGTTCTATCATGCATTGTGGGAACGCTTATACCCTCTAGGATACCTTCAGAATATTCTCTCCTAGTGGTTTCAACTCCACCAAATTACCACTCAGTCATTTCAAGGATACATTGATGTCTTCTGCAAGTTGCACCTCCAGCTACATGTCAGTGAAATAGACAATGTGTTACTAATTAAGTTCAACTCTTGTTTAATTATACCTCTCTAGAGGGAGGTAGATATTTTTGACAACACTTCTCTGGAAATATATTTATTACAGGCTTTGGATGTAGAACATAAGGCAGTTCCTCACATCTGATATCCTCCAAATTGAATCCAGACTGACAACCCACATTCTTTTCATTCTCAAGCTTATCCTTCTTCCTCGTCGGCAACCAAAAATGCAGTTTGGTGTAATTTTCACAAGACCAACTTCCATAACTATGTCGACTATCGAGCCATTAAAAATATCCACCCCCATCAAACCTTATTTGCATAGGTCACACCCACTAAGTTTCTTGAGCAACCAGAAGTCATCTCTCTAACCAACCCCACCGAAGACGACCCATCCCTCATTCTCATGACTACACCACAACCTGTTCACCTTAACGTCCCCCTATTCACTCACAACTGCCAAATTAAAAATGAACTCGCCACTCTCATTCTGGACAATGGAAGTCAAAATAATCTGATATCACAAGACTTATTCCTACATCTGCAACTCCCCACCACCCCACACCCTAATCCATATCAAATTGGATGGGTACAAAAGGGCAGTCCTTGCATTTCTATTGCTCGATGATATGCTATCACTTTCTCCATTGGTCATTTTCATGACACTGTGATCTGCGACGTGTCACTGTTAGGTTGTGTTTATCTCCTTCGCAGTCTTTGTTACCAATAAGACTAACGAGCGATGTATCATGCCAAAACTCAATAGTACCACCTTAAATAGGTTGGGTGCACCTATGTACTTACCTCATCGTCTATCACCTCACCATAGTTGTGAACTGATTCCACAACCACTCACCATGTTATCAATACCAACAATTTCTCTCTGTGTTTGAATCGCCATGTTCATCCCAAGAATGTCACTAATCCGATAGGTCCCACAGTACTCCCTCTCCTCCCAGAATTTTCCAATGTCTTTCAGTCTCCCTCAGGGCTCCCACCATCTCGAGCCCTTGCTCCATCTATCGATGTCATTCATGATGCATCATTACCCAATTATCCATCATCCCAACTGATTACCCAACACACTATCGAACATATTCTAGTTACCGCTTACCATTCCCTCACCCAAGACATAATTGAATATCGCTATCCCTTACCCCGATTTTCCTCTCAGTGTTATATTGGAGGGATGCATAAACAAGGAGGTCACCCGGTGACTTACCACTCTAGGACCCTGTCCACAAATAAATTTAATTACCTCCACTATGCCAAAGAATGAAACCTCTTGATGTTGGATTTGCAGAAGTGGCACCTTTATAATAAGACCATGCACTCTTCCACTGAATTCTTACCCTTCTAGGTTTGTCTTGGATTTTAGTCTCTAATGCCCACAAAGATTCCTCTCATTTTGACTATGATGGGATCAAATCATCAACACCAAGAACAATAGGCTGACCATAGAGGAGTGCATAATTTATCTCTGAAACACACTCCAATCACAACTTCCTTGCAAGAAACACCAGATTATGCCAAGCAACATCATGTTTCATACCTGGTCAGTAAACAATGTCAAACTCCAGATATAGGACAAGTGGATGATAGTCGATACAGTGAAACGAAAGTTCCCTTAGTTCGATGTGGAAGAAGGGATGCTTCCATATATAAACAAGGAGGAATTAGGCCACTAGAAAGCGGGTCCCCCTTCCTTGGAAAACTATTAGAAACTTATATTGTAATCTGATCTCGCTATTCCGGGAAGCAAGGTATTCTAAAAGAATGTACTATGTTAATTTATTATCTTTGTTAGCTTCGGTTAGTCCCTTATTTGTAATAAATCATTCCCCGGTCTAAGTAAAAAAATGGAAATGTCTACGATAATGAGTATTCATCTTGTGTCAATAATTGCTATGAAGAGTTTCTCTTTCCAGTATGAATGTGCCGAGAAATGCATCAAAATAAAAGTGGAAATTACCATTGTATGAAGTCTCTTTGATTGATTAAAAGGAGACATCGTCCTCTAATTGGATTGATGAAGTTTTGTTGAATATTTGTTCTTTATTTTCTTGTTTGTGTAACTTTTGTTTTCTGTTTTCTGTGATTATTGAGAGAGAGTGCACACCAAAGGAACCGGTGCACATGTCTAGTCTGTTATGTGTTCTACGTAATTTTCCCCTGAGTTTTTCTGGTAGCGTGAATGAGAAAGTAAGGAGTTATTGTTAAAACATGAGGATGAGTTATAGAAGGAGATACATATATCTCCCTTGCTGAGAGTGATTAGCATTCAAGGTTTCTCTCTCAAGTAATGGTGTTGCACCCTCTTACTTAGACTAATTCTCCTTTCTACCACTTATAGTAATGTGTCCTCCATCTAAAATGATTCTCAGTTGTTGAGTGTGCACCTCTCAAGCATATCCAATATGCACCCTGCATAAAAATGATTCTCCATTGGTGAAAGGGCCCTCACACTCAGATCAATTGGTATCAGAGAAAGTTATTTCCTTGTGGTAATGTTTTCCACACACAAAGGAGGAAAGACCAAAACTTCATCCACTAGATTGAAAAAAAAAATAAAATGGGTCTTCCACATTATCCTCACACTCTTTCTTAGAGCATCAAAATCACCCTTATTAGGGTCCTCTACGCCTTTGTATTGGTGCATTATTGTGCCCTTCTTAGGGTTCCTCTCACACTCTCCTCAGGGTCTATTCAGTGCCTGCCAACCATGCCACCTCGACGAGAGGCCTCCAGTGAAGAATCCAACACAACCACATCAAATCCAGTTGAAGACTTGGTGTTGGATCTCGAAGAAATGATTCAACTCAAACAATAATGACCTCTAGCAACCATGCATATGGAAACCTATTTTCAGTTACCCAAGTTACTTAACCAAATGAATGGAGAGATGGTCGATTCATGGATCCATAGCCTCTCCACTTACTTTAAGACCTCGCCCAAGATGGAAGAGGCCACCAAATTGGAAATATCCAACCTTCAGCTTGAAGGAATCGCACAAACCTAGTCGAACACACAATTGGAAAACTCAGAATTTATCATAGATCTCGGTACCCCTCCTTCTCCGACAAATGGAAGTATTGATTCTTGGGATGGATTATGTCATGCACTGCGGGAACACTTATACCCTCCATTATATCTTCAAAATATTCTCGCCAAGTGGTTGCAAGCCTTCCAACCTGCCACTCAATTATTTCAAGGATATATTGATGTCTTCTTCAAGCTGCGCATCCATCTACATGTCAACGAAGCAGACGAGGTATTAATAATTAAGTTCAATTCTTGTTTATTGCTAGCTCTCCGGAGGGAGGTAGATATTTTTTACAATGCTTCTATGGACAAGGATTTCTTACAGGATTTGGTTGTATAATGTAAGGTAGTCCTTCAGATCCGATATCCTCCAAATTGAACCCAGTCTAAAAACCCACCTCCTTATCATTATCAATCTTATCCTTCTTCCTCATCAGTGACCAAAATTGCAGTTTGGTGTAATTTTCACAAGACCAACTCCCATAACTCTGTCGACTATCAAGCCATTAAAAATATCCACCCCCATTAGATCTTTTTTGCACAGGTCACACCCACTGAGTTTTCCAAGAAACCATAAGTCATCTCTCTCACCAACCCCATCGAAGTTGACCCAACCGTCATTCTCATGTCTACACTAGAATCAGGTCACCCTAACGTTCCCTTATTCACTCACAACTGCTAAATTAAAAATGAACTCGCCACTCTCATTCTGGAAAATGGTAGTCAAAACAATATGATATCACAAGACTTATTCCAACATCTGCAACTCCCCACCACACCACACCCCGATCCATATCATCTTGGATGGGTATAGAATGGAATTCCTCGCATTACTATTGCTCGGTGTTGCACCATCACTATCATGATTGGTCATTTTCATGACACTGTGATCTATGATGGGTCATTGTTATATTGTGTTGATATCCTTCTTGATCTTCCTTACCAACAAGACCGACAAGTGGTGTATCACGCCAAGACTCATTAGTACCACCTTAAAAAGGCTGGGTGCACCTATGTACTTACTTCATTGTTTATCACTTCATCACCACCATGAACCGATTCCACAACCACTCACCATGTTATCAATACCAACAATGTATCTCTGTGTTTGACCCTCCATGTTAAAAAAAAGAACCTCACTAATCTGACACCTCCCATAGTACTCCCTCTCCTCCCAGAATTTCCCAATGTCTCTCAGTCTCCCTCAAGGATCCCACTCTCTCGAGCCCTTGCTCCATCCATCAATCTCATTTATGACACATCATTACCCAATTTTCCATCATCTCAAATGGTTACCCAAGGCACTATCGAACATCCTGTATTTATCACTTACCATTCCCTCACCAAAGACACAATTAAATATCAGTATCTCTTACCCCAGATTTCCTCTCAGTTTTCTATTGGAGCGATGTGTAAACAAGGAGGTCACCTAGTGACTTACTTCTCCGAGACCCTATCCACAACCAAATTTAATTACCACCACTACACCAAATAATTACACCTCCTAATGTTGTATTTGCAGAAGTAGTGCACTTACAACAAGACCACACACTATTCCACTAACTTCTTACCTTTTGAGTTCTATCTTGGATTTCATTCTTTGGCGCCCACAAAGATGCATGTCATTTTGACTAAATCATGATCAACACATCAACACCGAGAACAATACAATGACCGTAGGGGACTTCATAATTTATCACATAAACACACTCCAGCCATAGATTCCTTGCAAGTAACACATAATCATTCTAATCAACGTCATGTTCCATACCTAGTCGGTAAACAATGAAAAACTCTAGAGAGAGGACAAGTAGATGACAATCAAGATAGTGCAGTGAAAGTTCCCTCAGTTGGTGGCAGAATCTGGGATGCTTCCAGATCTAAGTAGGGAGGAATTGGGCCACCAGGAAGTGTGTCCCCCTTCCTTGGCCAACTAGTAGAAACTTCTATTGTAATATGATCTCGCCAGTTTGGGAAGCAATGAATTATAAAAGAATGTACTATATTAATATCTTATCTTTTTCAGCATTAGTCAGTCCCTTATTTCTAATAAAACATTCACCAGTCTAAGTAAACAATGGCAATTTCTAAAATAATGAGTAGTCACTTTGTGTTAATAATTGTTCCGGGAAATTTCTCTTTCTAGTCTAAATGTGCAGAGAAATGCAGAAAAATAAAAGTGGCAATTATCGTTGTATGAAGTCTCCTTTATTGATTAAAAGGAGAGATCGTCCTCTACTTGGATTTATGAAGTTTTGTTTAATCTTGGTTCTTTATTTTCTTGTGTGTGTAAAATTCATTTTCCATTTTTTGTGATTATTGAGAGAGTGTGTGCACCAAAGGAACCGATGCACATCTCTAGTTTGTTATGCATTCTAAGTAATTTTCCGCTCAGTTTTGTTGGTAGTGTGACTAAGCAAGTAGGGCGTCAGTGTTAAAAAAAGAGGATGAGTTATAGAAGGAGATACATATATCTCCCTTGGCGAGAGAGATCAACATTCAAGACACCTCTCTCAAGGAATGGTGTTGTACCCTCTCCCTCAGACTAATTCACCTTTCTACCATTTCCAGTAATGTGTCTTCCATATAATACGATTCTCATTTGCTGAGTGTGCACCTCTCAAGAAGATCCAATATGCTCCCTCCATAAAAAATGATTATCCACTATTGAAAGCACCCTCACACTCAGATCAACAAGAGACGAGGATGTTGATTAATTGGGTTGGTTTTCATTGATGTCAACTCTTGAAGCAAGTCGAGCAGAAAATTATAGTAGCCCCAATAGTATGATTAAGAGACTTCAGTTTGATTGTTGTATAATGGTATGAAGTTTAATATATTTGCAGATAAGACTATTCTATATGGATAGTACATGTCATGCCATTTCCGGTGATATGAAGAATTTCACATAACTCCTCACGGTTAGAGAGTTATGTCTTGGTTAAGTGGAGAACCATCATGAGTTATCTAGAAGGTCGAAGAACTCAAATTAATTCTAGAATCTCCTAGAATAAGTTCACTAGGAAAGTGGGTGAAACTAGGAGTTAGTCATGGGTTAAGTTGCTGCAATAACAAAATAGTTAAAAATAATTTAGTTGCAACTAGAAGTGGAGAATTTACTATTTGTAGCAAAGTGAGTTAGAAGTGGGTTATCCCTAAAAGAAGGAAAGTGGGTTAAGTTTGTTAGAAGGTAACCCCTTGAGTAAGATACATGAAAGTATAAATAAGAGAGAAAGGCTCTCCCATGAACACCTATTGAACATCATTGGATATCTATTTTGTGAAAGGTTATTTGGGTAGGTATTATTAATAGAGATAAGTGTGGGAGAAAAAGTGTGGAAGGAAAACTACAGCAGAAAAAGTGTGCAAGAAAAATCGTGGCAAGAAAAGTGTAGCAATAAAATCGCGACAGGAAAAGTGCGGCAGAAAAATCACCGCAGAAAATTTGCGACAGCAAAACTGCAACTGCAGAACACTACAAGAAGAAAAAAGGTATGGTTTTCATATGTGTAGTGTTGAATTTATGAATCTGGTTGAGGTTATTCCTTGTAAATCTGTTGTATTCCCTCTTGGAAGTTTAGGGCTTTCTGCAGATTTTATATGAGTCATATCTACTAAAGTTTAGTATTGGTTCATGTTTGAGGGATTTTGGTTGAAGTATGTTTCTGAAGTTATTGGCATAGATAGAGGTTGTATAAAAATGAGGTTCTAACACATGGTTTGAGGTATAGACTTGTGGTATAGTGTTTGAGGTATATGTGATTAGATCAGATTGGTTGATGACTACATAATGATAGGTTTCTTAGTGAAATATTTGAGAGAACAGGTTGTGACAGTGACATATTTAGTTTCTACGCTTACCACTTATATTTTAAGGCGGTTGGATGAGGCAAGGATAGTTGTTTGTCAACACCTTCTAGTTGTAGCCAGAGAACATAGGGGGTTGTAGCCTCCCTCTGGTTGTAACCGGAGAATTGGGGATTTGGATATTGCCTCAGGTTGTATATTGAAAATATGGGGTCAGAGCCTCCTTCCCGTTGCAACTAGAAAACAAAGGAATTGGTGCTTCCAATGAATGTAATTCTTAAAGACATATAAGAAAAAAAAATTGGTTGTTTTCTCTCGCATTGTTTTTCCATGTAAAAAATATTTGTGTACTATGTATGTGTATGATTGTTCATTTGTTCATGGTTTATTTACTCTGCACTTATTGGATGATAATGCTATATTGATCATAAATATAAATAAAACTTTCATATTGTGGTTAAAAGGATTAAAAATATTTATTACTGATTCACCCCCCTCTCAGTAATCCAATAATTGGTATCAGAGCAGTTTTTTTTAGAAATTAGTTTAAACAATGAAAGATAGATCATGGAGAGCAACAATATGTATAAAAATGGAATACCACAGTTTGATGGACAAAAGTATTCATTATGGAGCAGAAAGATGAAAACATATGTACATGCACAAGGATTTGAAGTTTGGAAATTAATTGTAGATGGATATTGTGAGTAACAATTCTTGTCCTGGGCATAAGAGTATTCAGGTTTTCAAGTTGGGCGAGAAGCGCCCAAGCGCAGCACGGAAAAATCATGTTTTAGGCTTCCAAGCAAATAAGCGGGCGAAATTATATTGTCGACGATCCAGATTCATCCATAGGAGCAGATCGACAGTCGACAGGTAATCATGATTAGCAGAGTTGCATTGAGATTAGCGTGATGGATAGCACCTATATTGCATGGAGGAAAGGATAGAAGCCGTCCATCCAAAAGACGTGTGGTGCGAGATCTAATCACGACATCATTTCGGCATTTGGGAGTTCTAAGGGTGAAGGTTCCATGTTGTTCTACATCTCAAAACCCCAAACCCTGAAAGCACTAAAGGCGCCCAAAGTCGGGTCCGCAGTATCTCGGAGCAGTCTCAGCCGTCCATCCAAAAGGAACACATGGTGCGCGATTAGGCCCCTCGCCTTTTTTCCCATCGCGACTCCGATGCACAAGGAGTAGCTCCTTCATATCCCCAAAACGTGAAGTTCCAGGAGCATCCAGGACCCGGGCCCACAATATCACCGAGTGAGTTCAGGACCGTCAGATCTGAGAGGGAAGCATGGTGCCAAATTAAGTCGTCTCAACGTTTCTCTTATTACAACTGTGAGGAGCAAGGATCATCCCCTTCTTATTTGTGAACGCTGAAAGAGTATTTGAGAATAAACGCAAGGTCATAGCCCATGGTCACTTGGAAACTAAAAAGGGATACACAAGAGGGGCCAAAGGCATCAAGTTCAGTCACAGAGAGGATCATTGCGATCTCCAGGTGCCATCGGATCTGACCTCAATCTTGTTTCTCTCTTGGAGTAAATGAAGGTGAGAGGGGGTGGTTGAAACCTATCCTCACTCATTAAGTGTAAGGTATGGAGGATATGGCAAGCTGTCTTCCCGAGAGGGTCCTGTGTAACTGTTTTTCCAAAGAAGCCATGTCGAAGTCCTCGACTAGCCAGAGAAGTCTGCACACGCTAACTCGACAGTTAATGGATCAACTACTCCCCTTGCAGGATCCATGCGCAGTTACGGTGGCGCCTGAAGAAGAATATCAGTACGAGTTTGACTGAAGGGACACTAGGCCGTGGATGACTGAGCACGCCTCTGTTAGGCAAATTTTCTTGAGTATATAGAATCAGTTTTTGTAATTTGTAAGGGGGAATGGTTGAGCAAGGCTCCCGGTTGTAAATCTTTAATGAAGCACTGTTATTCCTGGTTATGTGTGGACTTTTGAGACTTCTTGCCTTATGAATGTTAGTTTCTTTCATGTCTTTATTTACACTGTATTAAAGAAGCTCAGAATTGTAGGATCCAGTCGAGTTGTAACTGTTATAGGATTATGTAGGTTGGATCACTGTAAGAGTTGCATTGTTTCTAATCTTTCTCTGTGATTTTCTTAGCTCTGAACGACTTGGAATTGGAGGATCCAGTCAAGTCCCCCTTTCAGTTTCTCGAATCCCTGAACCAAGAGGATCTTGCATTCAGAGTTTTTCTTCTATAAACTACTAAAAGGTCTATTGCCTGAGGTAGTTTGTTCACTCCTCTCACTAAGTCTTCAACCTGCTCATCTTTAAATCAACCCACTGAATGAATTTAGATCAAGACCTCCTTTGTTCCTCACATACCAGACTCAGTCCCTGAGTTAGAGTGATATCTTCCCGAGTCTCTACCCATTTGATCACCCATTAAAAATTATCGTGACATAAAAATGATGGGCGTTGGACTCTGCTCCTGCAAGCAATCCAGGAGTGACTTATGATGCTAACATTTCTAGCACTATTTCCAGGGACGAAGTTGAAGATTTTCCCCAGGATTGAACGACATTGAGCCTCTGATTTTGAAGGTGCATCAGGTATCATAGACTTTAAAGATTGCTACTATGCACCTGGCGACTCCATTGTGGCGACTCCACTGTGGCGAACCTACCGCCTTAATTGTGGCTTTCAGAGGTAGACACATGCGGTCCCATCCTCAACTGTCTCTATCTACACCCAAAGTTGATCTAGAGATGGTTCTCAGAAAAGGACAGGCCTATGAAGAAGAAGCTTCCACTGCTAAACAAGGTAATCCACCATCTCCTTTTGTAGGAACTCCATTTTCTCCTCCTCAGTTTCCTAATAGACCTCTTTCATAGGCTTCCCATTTCCTGAATTTCATGAGTGTTCCTGTTGAGTTTTCCCCTCTTGGTTTGGGATTGGAGGGAGAAACCCTTGTCACTCCCCTCTCCTCTGAAGTTGTACTTTGGCATAAACCCAGGACCGTAGAATATTTCCCCACTCCTATCTTTACCACTCCTCCTCTTGTTACTATTACCACTCCTACAAAAAGAGGAGAATCTGTTGATTTGAACCCATTAGCCTTCTCTTTAAATCCCCTTTTGTTTCCCATTCCACTTCGAGACTCATTTCCAGTAGCCCCTTCGCAAACTCCTTCTCCTCCAAGTTCTCCTCCACCTAATATTCCTATGGCTGGTGCTAATCCACCTCTAAATAGAATGGACACCATAGTTATTGCCATATATGATCCCTTAATCCTACCCTATCCTATGAATCCTCTCCCTGCTGGAGATTACTTGAAGTATATGCCCAAGTTCACTGGGGAAGGGGACATAACTGCGGAAGAGCACTTGGCTGCTTTCTACAGTTATGCAGACAACCTGAACATTGAAAATGAAGATGTGTGGATGAGAGTCTTCATCCAGAGCCTGGATGGTGAGGTGAGGAAGTGGTTTAGAGGATTGGCCCCTGGATCTATTGCTGGGATCGAAGCCCTGGATAGTGCCTTCTTGAGCCAGTGGGGGGATAGGAAGGATTTCATGTATTACATGACAGAGTTCGGGTCTTTGAAAAAGATGGAAGGATAGTCTGTCTTTGACTTCTCCAAAAGATTCAATAAGATGTATAATAAAATTCCTGCCAAAATAAAACCCTCAGAAGCCTCGACCAAGATTTCTTATGCTAGTGCGTTTGGCTCTGATTTCTGTCTTTTATTGAGAGAGAGAAGAGCCACCTCCTTAGCTCAAATGCAGGATGCGGCCATAGAAGTGGAATCCAATGTATTAGCAGCTAATAGACTGAGAAACAAGGCTGATGCAGACAGAACAATGGGAAGATCGGAAACCTCAACTTCTGGCCCATCAGTGTCCCACCCTCAAGTGTATGAATTGACCAAGATGGTGAAGTCTCTGTCTGCATAGATGGAGAGAATGAAGGTGGAGGGGAGGCAAACATACAAGGGCCCTCAAAATGCTGAAAACAAAGGAGGTTTCAGGAGGCCAAACAATATTACTTTCCCGACTGTGCAAAGAGAGAGGGGAAGAGACATAGAAGATCAAAAAATTCAGGCCCCTTTTCAAAACAATTTTGTGGCCGAGGGGTAAGAAGGGGAAACAAATGAGCTTGATCATGAAATCCATTGCTTCAGGGACACTCCTCCTTTTCCTCGTCTCACTCAATCATCATATGAAGAGTCTCTCATGGACAGTTAGCTAAATGAACTGAGAAAGGGAGACAAGGCTAGTGGCAGCCAAGGCAGGTATGATCTGTAGTCCAAGAAAAAGACAGTAGCACCTGATGTTCCTGAGTATTCCACTAGAACAGAGAAACCTTCTAATGAAGTAGAGAACAATCACAAAGGTAACACTACTGCATTTGGGTCAAATTCCGACGGTGCGTTCGATGCAATTTCCACTTTCTATTGTCGGAAGACCGACAAACCTCGGACCCCCTCAAATGTCGTTTCACATGACGTCGTTTTTCCGATGACCTAGTTTTCGTCTATATTGCGACATTTCAAACGTGACAAGAGAGACATTGCAAACATCGCAAGACCGACGTTTCAAACGTGGCAAGAGAGACGTTGCAAACGTGACAAGACCAACGTTTCAAACATGGCAAGACCGACGTTGCAAATGTCGCAAGACCGACGTTTCAAACGTGGCAAGAGAGACGTTGCAAACGTGGCAAGACCAACATTTCAAACGTGGCAAGAGAGACGTTGCAAACGTGGCAAGACCGACGTTTCAAACGTGGCAAGTGAGACGTTGCAAACATGGCAAGTGAGACGTTTCATACGTGGCAAGAGAGACGCTTCAAAGGTGGCAAGACTGACGTTTCAAACGTGGCAAGTGAGACGTTGCAAACGTGGCAAGTGAGACGTTTCAGACGTGGCAAGAGAGACGCTTCAAAGGTGGAAAGACCGATGTTTCAAACGTGGCAAGTGAGACATTTCAGACGTCTGAAACGTGGCAATAGAGACATCTAGAACGTGGCAAGACCGATGTCTTGAAGGTGGCAATTTCTCGTCTAGAACATGGGAAGAGAGACGTTAAGAGGTATCATCTCCGACGTGGTTTCTATGGGAGAGACACTCCAAAATTTCGCAATAGCGACCTTCTTGTAGGTATTTAAAAAAAAAATACAACATCAGTACTAAGAGGGACAGGTACATTAACCTTTGCTAAGATACTAGCCATATCAATATTTAAATCTATATCATCGGTCTATATTTAAGAAACTCATAATTTTTATTAACAATTTATCCTCTTAGTTTATGTATCCATTAGATACAGTGTTCTTAACACTTTCATATCTTTGTAGCCACTAGGTGGCATTGGTTCTTTTATTTCAATCTTAAATAATGACCTAACATTTTTTTGCTAATATTTAGATAAGACTATAACAATTGATTGTAATTCCATGGTTGCTGGTGTGCAGAGATGTTTTTTGGGGTCTATAATTTACGAGTCAGAGAGAGAATAGTCTCTATTAGAGACATCTGATGTTGG
>ML815388.1:62939-118710 GCA_009831015.1 Picea engelmannii | reverse complement strand
AGCCCTAATATTGGCTCATTACCCCTTAATTGGGGCATATTAGATTAGTAATGTTATTTTATTTATGTCGGCTTTAGGCCATTAGTTGTAATTATACCTCCTAGTCTCCTATATATACCAAGGATACATTTTCATTTTGAATCTTCTTGTACTTGAACATTTAAGTGGGGTAAAAGGAGGTTGCCCCCTCGAAGAGGCTTATTATCTGAAATTCTCTCTTTTTCAAGGTGTTGAGTACTTTTTCTGAGGATTTTCTATGCTATATTGATATTTGGTTCTTAACATTGTTTGTAAACTTAGGGAATCATAGTATGGCTTAAAGGTACCCAGGAAATTGTACAAGATGTTAGATTCTTTCATGATGAGCCTAAAATTCTTAAGGAGTGAATATAATCATTGTGTTTACTTTGAAAGTTTGAAAAATGATACATTCATTTTCTTAGTATTATATGTTGATGTTATGATTGTTGCAAGCCAAAGCATGTTTAAGATTAGCAGGTTAAAGGCTCAGCTAGCTACGCTTTTTCAAATGAAGGATCTAGGAGTAGCAAAACAAATCTTGGGCATAGGAGTACACAAAGACGAGAAAAATGGTAAGTCGTGGTTACCACAACAAAAGTCTATGGAGAAGATACTGATGAGGTTCAATATGGACATTGTGAAATTGGTAAATATCCCTTTAGTTTTCCATTGTAAGATTTATTCAAGTTTATGTCATGGTAGTAAGGAAGAAAATGATTATTTGTCTCGTATACCATATGCCAATACAGTAGGAAAGTTGATGTTTGTGATGAAATGTTCAAGACTGAATAGTTCACATGTAGTTGGTGTTGTTAGTGGACACATGGCAAATCCATAGCATTGGAAATTGGTGCTTCAGTATTTTAGAGGCACAAGTATCACCTATAGTGGTTGCGATGATTTAGTTTTTGGTTATGATTCAAGAGACTTGGACAAGAGGAGACCTACCTTAGGTTGTGTCTCACAAGAATGCAAGGATATATTGAGTAAGCTTGGACAAGTACAAGATAAGGTGTTTATGGTGATTGAAGGATTGTGCATTTGACTAATTGTCTAGCGTATCATAATTGGACAATGCATCGTTTTGTATAATAGGTTACTTATGGAGGTGGAGTGGTCAATACTGGAGTAAATTGTGCAGACATGTTCACAAACCAGTACTGTTAGAGAATTTGTGGTGGTGTGTGGCTTCTCTTGGCTTGCAAAAGAGGTGATTGAAGGATTGTGCATTTGACTAATTGTCTAGCGTATCATAATTGGACAATGCATCATTTTGTATGATAGGTTACTTATGGAGGTGGAGTGGTCAATACTGGAGTAAATTGTGCAGACGTGTTCACAAAATAGTACTATTAGAGAATTTGTGGTGGTGTGTGGCTTCTCTTGGCTTGCAAAAGAGTTGATGAATGAGATTGAGCAAGGTATCAAGTAAAATTGTTGTCAAGGTGAAGATTGTTAAAATGTGACAACAATTGATTAAAAGAAATGTAAATATTAAAATTTACTTACGTAAATATTTATTGGTGTTAGTTTACAAAACTGGTGGAAGTTTGTATAACAGGTGGTAGTTCTTGTAACTATGTAATGGTTCCAAGATAGATATATGTCTATGAAGCCCAAGACATATATATGGTTGTAAGCCTATCTTGGATGATTGTTAGGGACCTAACCTCCTTAACCCCTCACGTAGGTAGAATAATACAATTAAATGTAATAAAGACCAATATTAATAACGCCTAGAAATAAGGAAGAATAAGTCAAATGTAAGAAGACCTAATAGAAGCTTTATCTTCTAGAAGGATCTTCCTCTAGATTGTTCTTTTGGATAGATAGATTTAATATAAATAGGAGTAGAGGGTATGGGAAATCTTGTCTTGGATATTATTGTAATAGAGCTCTACTCTATTGGAGGTTTCCCCCTCGAAGAGGCAAGTGAACATTGCTATCAGTAATCAAAGTGCTCTTTCTATTGTTATTCTGGTATTATTCAGGTATTTTTCTGGTTATATTATTGTTTCTCGACCATTTCTAGCTAAAATATTTATGTTCTGCATACTAATTTATATCTGGAATACTACAAGTGGTATCAAAGCACCTTCCTCGGCAGAAAATTGTGGGTTAAATTTTTTCAAGGTAGAGACGTATTCCGACGTCTTAAAGCTACAGAGATCTGTCGTTACGCGCATAAACCTATGGTTAGGGAGTCATACACGCAGGAAATACAAGAGGCACTTAATCTCACATATGTTGGCCACCCTTGTAACCCATGTTGGTACCCCTTTGAGTGGTAGCGCATCAGACAACACATGTATACAGATCAACCTAGATTTCTTGAAGCCCTCCATAGATATATCGATCGGCCACCTAACTGCTATAGTGCCACTGAGAACAACACTCAGGAAGATACTCTTTAGTACCTGGGTAGTCGGGTAGTACGGCTAAGGGCACGGTCTAGCCTCCTTAGTTGGTGCCATGAGATATTGGGATGAGTATTATTGTTGGACCCCACACGTATATGAAAGAGCTATAGTGCAGAGAAAACCCTTGTCTATATAAATCCTGAATATCCTACCCCTGGGGACAGAAACAAACACAAAAAAAACAAGATCTATTGTCGCGCAACTGTGTCTTCTACATTTTGGTTGCAAAATTACTACACATTTCTTCCTATTAAGCATTTGGGCATTTCATCACTACAATATTATTCAGGCCGGTGTATAACTCCACATGAGTTAAAAATAAATTATAGTGGTCCCGCTGACACACTTATTTGGGACCTATCCCACTGGGTTCCTCTCTTCGCCCCAATTCCAGTGATACATATCATTTTTAACACAATTTTTTTGTGGACCCGACCCTTCTCCGACACCCTTATTTTGCCCCTATCCCATTGGATCCCCCTTTTCACCCTTATCGCAATGGTACCTATCATTTGACACCCTTCTTCTCAGTGGTCCCACCCACTCCTCCAGACCCCTTTTGCTTCCCCTATACCATTTGCCTTCCCATTTTTCCAAATGGGTACCACAAGAGCCCAAGAGCTCAATACCTTGACTTATGACACCCACAATAACAAGGAAGATATCAAGACTATCAGTGCCAACATTAGCTCCATCAATTCGACTATTGATATCCTCAAGGTACAATGTCCCCACATCGAAGACCTCAAAGACCTCAAATCCACCTTTGAACACTTCATGGGTCATTCCTAGAACCCTTCCTCTTCTGAAAAACCATCTTATCAAGATGACCATGACTCTTCCCATTACCAAGGTCCTCATACTATCGACTTTTATCGTGACCTCCTCCCTCCCAGAATTGAGATGAACAAATTTGATGGATCAGATCCC
Source organism: Picea engelmannii (assembly GCA_009831015.1). Taxonomy (NCBI): domain Eukaryota; kingdom Viridiplantae; phylum Streptophyta; class Pinopsida; order Pinales; family Pinaceae; genus Picea; species Picea engelmannii. The sequence continues at coordinate 115,339 of ML815388.1, read as the reverse complement.
ACAGGCTGGGTCACCCAAATGGAACATTATTTCTCTTTGCATAGCATTACTGATGATTTAGCCAAGCCTTGTTATGGTGTCCTATATCTGGATCCAAAATGATGGCAATGGTGGCAATGGCGCAAAAACTTTATGATCACTTTGACTTTGACACCCACCATTTAGGCCATTTGACCAAGTTAAAGCAGTCTGGGACAGTGGAAGACTTTATTGCTGCATTTGAGCACTTGAATTTCATAATAGAGGGCATGTAAAATGCTTTCTTTAGGGAATGCTTTATCAGTGGCCTCAAAGATGAACTTCATGCCCATGTTCTCATGGCATGCCCCTAAACTTGGTTGGAAGCTAATTAATGAGCCAAGGAAGCACAATGGATTGTATCCTCCCAGACCCGCAAACCCTCCTTTCCTCTTCACCCTAAACCTACCAATTATTCCCTTCCTGCAACTCCCCCTAAGATCCATAAGTTAACCAAGGTTGAAATGGATGAACGTCAACTCAAGGGTCTTTGTTATAATTGTGATGAAAAATATTTTCCCGGGCACAAGTGTAAGGAACATAAGCTTTTTATGGTCGTGACTGAGGATATTTCTGAAGAAGATGTTGTTATTCCACTTGTGGAGGAATTACCACCGCCATTTGATATGACCCCACCCTCTGATCCACCAGACGTTGACCTAGTGATTTCACTTAATGTTGTCACTAGCTTCTCTGCTCCCCAGACTCTCAAATTAATTGGTTACATCAAAAATAGGAAAGTCATCATCCTTATGGACACTGGTATGACCCATAATTTTATTCATCACCGCATTTCCCAAGAAGTCAATTGTTACATTTGTGCCGTCAATAATTTTCAAATCATGATTGCTAATGGCAGTTCCACAAAATGTGGGGGACGATGTGAAAATGTGTGACTTCAAATTGATCAGTATCATCTAAAATTCCATATGTTTACTATAAACATGGGTGGTTGTGACATTGTTCCTGGTGTCAAATGGTTACGCACTTTGGGCCCCATTCTCGTGGATTTTAAGGACTTAACCATGCAATTCCAACAGGAAGGACACCGATATAAGTTCCAAGGCATCACAATAGGCTCCCCTAAGATCATTAGTTCCCATCGCATGGAAAAGCTCCTCAAAAAAGGTCATTTGGGCACTATAGCCCAACTCCACTCTATTCGTGTTGTTGAGACACCTTCTGTGCATCCCAACCTCCAATATATCCTCTCTTGCCACCAAGTTGTTTTTACCACTCCCAAAGAACTTCCCCCTTCCCGTGGAGTCCATGATCATTCCATCCCTCTCATCCCGAGAAGTCTTCCTCCCAATTTTTGGCCTTATCATCATCCCTTTGCCCAGAAGAATGAAATTGAGAACATTGTTCATGAATTTCTAGAAGCAGGTGTGATCCATCCTAGTACTAGCCCCTATTCTTCCTCTGCGGTCATGGTACTCAAGAAAGAAGGTACTTGGTGCATGTGTCCTAATTTTCGTTCCCTAAAAAAACTCACCATCAAAGACAAATTCCCCATTCATGTCATTGATGACCTCTTGGATGAATTGAGCGGTGCTCAGTACTTCACCAAACTGGATCTATGTTCTAGCTACCATAAGATATGTATGAAAAAAGAATACATTCTCAAGACTGCATTCCGCACTCATGATGGTCATTATAAATTCTTGGTAATTCCCTTTGGATTGTGTAATGCTCCTTCCACTTTCCAAAGTCTTATGAATCATGTCTTTCATCCTTTTCTCTATCATTTTGTCTTAGATTTCTTTGATGATATTCTCATCTATAGTCAAACTTGGTCATCCCATCTCTCCCATGTGAATCAAGTTCTCCATCTACTCTCTAAGCACCAAATTTTCCTCAAACAATATAAATGTGTCTTTGGTGCCTTAGAAGTGGAATACCTAGGTCATATTGTCGGCAAGGATGGTGTCTGAGTGGATCCTAAGAAAATTGAATCTATGCAGGATTGGCCTCGCCTTAAAACTCTTAAGAGCTTGCGTGGTTTTCTGGGTTTAACGGGCTATATTGTAGGAAGTTTGTTTGGAATTATGGAAAAATTGCAGCTCCTCTCACCTCTCTCCTTAAAAAGAATGATTTCACTTGGACTACAACTGTGGATCATTCCTTCCAAGCCATGAAAGATTCTATGTGCACAACCCCTCTCCTAGCACTTCTAGACTTCACAAAGAAATTCATATTGGAATGTGATGCTTCCGAGAAAGGAATTGGTGCCGTCCTCATGCAAGATGGTAGACATTTGGCCTTCACTAGCAAACAACTTTCAGAACAACATTTGGGCCAATCCATTTATGAAAAGGAAATGTTAGTTATTATGCATGTCGTGGATCTCTGGCGTCATTATTTATTGGGTCAAAGATTCCAAATCAAAACTGATCATGAGAGTCTCAATTATTTCCTGGAATAACGAATTTCATCCCTGATGAAGAAACAATGGGTGATCAAGCTATTTGGTTATGATTATGAGATCATTTACAAGAAGGGAAAGGAAAATGTCATGGCCAATGCTCTTTCCCGGAAATATGAAGAAGATGGGTCCCTTTTCTCCCTCTCCTTCATTGTACCAGATTGGCTCCAAGTTGTTCGTCAGGAATGGTCGCAAGACCCCAAAATTTCTAGCTTGCTCCACCAATTGCAACACAATTCTTCAGTTTCTCTAGGGTACTCTTGGCATAATGAAGAGCTTCGCTACAAAGGTCGTTTGTATTTATGCAAGCAATCACAAATTAAATCCACAATGCTTTTTGAACTTCATGCCTCACCCACAGTCGGACATTCAGGGTTTACCAAAACCTATGAACGGGTCAAACATTCTTTTTTTTGGGATGGTATGAAATAGGATGTCCGCACCTTTGTGGTTGAATGTGAGGTCTGTCAACGCAATAAGAGAGAAATTGTCAAAGCTTCGGGCACACTCCAACCGCTTATGATCCCCCTTGCTATTTGCTGAGATATTTCTATGGATTTCATTATGGGATTACCTAAATCGGGCAATAAGTTAGTCATGATGGTGGTAGTAGCTGGTCTCTCCAAATATGCTCATTTTTGTGCTCTTCAACACCCATTCACAGTGGCCATAGTGGCTCAAATATTCATGGATAATATCTTCAAGCTTCATGGCATGCCTAATTCTATTATCTCTGACAGAGACCCCACTTTCACCAACATTTTTTGGTAAGAATTTTTCAAGCTACAGGGCACCCATTTTCATCTCAGCACTGCCTATCACCCCCGGATGGATGGCCAGATTGAAGTTGTCAACAAGCGTTTGGAAACATATTTGAGGTGTTTTTCATCTGAGAGACAAAATCGATGGGCTCAATGGTTACCCCTAGTTGAATGGTGGTACGACACATCTTACCATACAACTACTCGCATGACTCCTTTTGAAGCAATTTATGCCAAAATCCCCCATCGGTTCTCTCATTTCTGCCAGGGGTCTCGAAGGTTTAAGAGGTTGACAACAATCTTACAATCTGAGAGGCTATTCTTCGTGCCCTAAAAAACAATTTGTTCATGGCTCAGAATCCCATGAAGCAACAAGCAGATCAAGGTCGTTTCGAACAACATTTTGTTGAAGGGGACAAGGTGTTTCTTCAACTACAACCTTATAAGAAGACTTCACTCAAAGTTGCACACTGTCAGAAAATTGCATCCAAATTTTATGGTCCTTATACAGTGCTCAAGCGGGCGGGATAGATTTCCTATCAGTTAGCTCTACCCAGTCAGTCAAAGCTCCATCCTGTTTTTCATGTTTCCTGCTTAAAGAAGGTGATTGGAACTAAGTGCCAAACTCAAAATAGTATCCCTGAGTTAGATGAAGAAGGTTCCATATGGTTGCAGCCACAAGAAGTGTTGTCCCAACGAGATCATCATCTCCGTCAGTGCACCATCAAGGAAGTGTTAGTCCAAAGGAAAGATACAACTCCAGAAGATGCCACATGGGAGCTGGCCACCATTCTACAACAATTTCCTCATCTTAAGCCTTGAGGACAAGTTTGTTCTTCAAGTGGGAGGGCAAGTTAGGGACCTAACCTCCTTAACCCCTCACGTAGATAGAATAATATAATTCCATGTAATAAAGGCCAATATTAATAAGGCCTAGCAATAAGGAAGAATAAGTCAAATGTAAGAAGACCTAATAGAAGCTTCTGCTTCTAGAAGGATCTTCCTCTAGATTGTTCTTTTGGATAGATATATTTAATAAAAATAGGAGTAGAGGGTATGAGAAATCTTGTCTTGGATATTATTGTAATAAAGCTCTTCTCTGCTGGAGGTTTCCCCCTCGAAGAGGCAAGTGAACATTTCTATTAGTAATCAAAGTGCTCTTTCTGTTATTATTTTGGTATTATTCTGGTATTGTTCTAGTTATATTATATTTTCTCTGTCATTTCTAGCTAAAATATTTATGTTCTGCATATTATTTTATATCTGGAATACTACAATGATAGAGATATCGATACCTTGTCATGTGTATGTTTCCTTAACACACCATCAGGGTTTTACAACCTAAATCTCGTGTGTTATCTGAGTTATTGACGTGTCTTTATTGTCATTTTCCTGCATTTATAATTGTATTGAGGCTCTTAAAAACTAACAATTCATAGATCTTAATGTTATTTTTTTAATTTCAATAAAGTATATAATATTTTGTAAGAAAATATAATCAATCATTAATTAAGTGCAAGATGAGCCATTTAGTGTGAAATATATGAAGTGTTTATTTAATTGATATTTTTATTGTTTCATCATATTTGGTTTCAATATTATATGTGGTGACATATACTGACATTAGCGTTCTTTTCTTTTGTACGAGTCTGTAAATTAATGAGTTAATCTTGTAACAAATGGACCCTCTGTCTGGTCACAAATGTGCTAAGAAAAAAATAGAAGTTCTAAGCATAAGAAAAGTTCTACTACGATCCAATATCCATGCATAGTGGAACAATAACATTAGGGGCATTGCCAATTCTGAACCCACCCATATAGTCAAAAATTCAGTCATAATTCAAAATCATATTTAATCAGAATTCAAAATCACCCCTCCCCTCTCTCTCTCTCTATATATACAACTTAGCATTTACACTTTGGAATAGTTTTTACAATATAAATATCTCTCTTTAAGAAAGAAAAAATCTAATAATCTTAGATACAACCGTCTATTACAATATACTTATTAGAAAATTTATTTAATTCAAAATAAACATTTTTAGTAATGTTTATTTCACCCACTCACATATTACAAAATGTTGTAGTCTAAACGTTCTACATTTTGGTTTTTTCCGGACACTTTTATGTTTAATTTTTCCAAAATCTAGCAAGAAAGTGTTGGATCTGCAGATTTGAGTGGCTAAGTCTGTATAATCTAAGTTCCCCGGGGATTTTCAACACACTGAATCCATTTATGCATTTAAAAATACAATTTAAACAACACAAAATTATGATTTCATCCATATTTATATCGTCAAATTCCCAAAAAAAAAACAAAAAAAAAAACAACACCTTACAAAACAATGCCAAACCAGTGGCATGTAGTCATTTTTATATGTCTATTATTTTCTCATTAATGTATGGCTATGCCTTTAGATGTAATTTGATAAGAGTTGGCTATATGTTGCATTTTCCAAGACTTTGTTGCATTTTCCAACCCATGTGTCATGCAATAAAGAATAGTACCTCATATGAACATGCCATCCTATTAAAAGTTATTAGATAATTAACACTGACGAGAAAGATACATTAATCCATATACTCATAAACATGTCACTTTTATTTGCGATAATAGTAAATTAAATGCCAAACATCATGCCACTAGAGACTAAATGTGATCTAGTACCACTTAAAGTGGTTGTATATACATATTCTTCCATACAATAAGCAACTACATGCTACGATATGATGATACTTTACCATAACATTGAATATACCCCAAGGCCAAAAAGAATGCACGATTTCATAGGGTTATCATTATAAGTGTGCACAAGTTATACCTTGCACTCTATGAACAACTCACACATAATGAATTTAGGTGGAGTGTTGTAGTCTATTATTAATGCAAAAACGATAGGGGTCTTCCACTACTAATACCATGATTTGATTTTATCAACATAGTAGTTTTAGTATTCCAACAGTTAGGAATTCCACAAAATTAGGAAGATGATTGCAATGATTTGGTTCTAAATTGAAGCATAGCAGTTTTAGTGTTCCAACACCTGGGAATTCCACAAAATTAGGAAGATGTTTACAATGATTTGTTGCTAAATTGAAGCTTTAGATGAATGAATGAAACTTTATCAAGGGAGTGTTTAAATGTTGAGAACTTGGCCAAATTGAATATTGCATCCTAACTTTATGGGAAATGTCCATTTTGAGGATCGTTGTGTGAGGCCATTTTGGAATCATCTACATGAAGAGTCACGAGTTGTTATAAATGAAGGGTTTGATACATTTGTAGATAAAATAGATGATTTTGAATGCCATGGATCTGGTTACCTAGTTTCTATCATAAGTAATTAGAATATTCCACAAACAAAATTATTACATCTCAAGTCTATAATTAGTTCTAGTATGGCTCGAAGCTTAAGGTCACTAGTCTAAATTAGCATGAAAGATCAACTAGTCTCAAGGTATATGTAGATATAATATACATGTCATTAAGAATATCAACATAATACATGCCATTGACAATATGAACATAATCATGCTAAGATGAGTGCCATTGAGTTTAAACCAAAGTTTCGAAGGCCAACTCTAAGGATTCAAAAGAGGTATCGATGGAAGGACCAATTAAGAACTTGCACATATATTTTCCTAAACAATACTATAACATGATACAACAATGGTAATAAAACAAACCTTATGGTTTACTTCATGAAATCATCATCTACAAAGATACCCATCACATCCATTTTAAAATAATAACAATTTATTCATATGAATATTGATTATATGAGATTCATTAATACAATTGGTCAATCTCTCTATTTATATATACTTATCGATAAGACTTGACCATTCATAAGGAATCGATTGTTCATAAATAATCACTACTTATATTATTCCATCTATATATTACTTGGTCTATCATCTATACTTATCCAAATATTAGCTTTTGTAAACTATTAATGATATCTTACATGCCACGCCTCCTTGAAATGCTTCATCCTTAAAGCAGTGGAAGAAACTAGACAATAAAATCTTTAAGTCTTAAAAAAAATATTTTTTCATTGTAGATGGATTAATCCATTCTAAAACATTCAAAGTTTTGAAAAATATGTTTTCATTGTAGATGGATCAATCCATCCTAAGTTGGTTTTTCTGGCACTATTTGTTGACAAGATTATTGAAAAAAACTTCTCAATTGTAATTCGATATATGATTTTGATTTCCACTAATTTCTAGCATATCTTTGGATAAAAGTTGAGTTTTTTTCCTTTTCAATATAATAATATTGAATGTCATGTTTTGAATATTGAGGATGATGATTTATTGTTAAACATCAATTTGGATGATTAGGGTGTCGATATTGTCTAATGATTGATCTTTCTTCTAATACACAAGAAACAAAATTTGATGCTTCGATATGTTATGGAGCATGAATATCCTTGAGTTGAGATACATTTCCATTAATAACAATGAATGGGGCTTCGATATGTTATGGAGCATGAATATCCTTGAGTTGAGATACATTTCCATTAATAACAATGATTGGGGCTTCGATTGTAACCAAATATGTAGATGTTGTGTTCTCATCAAACAACTGCTTGATCTCAATTCTTGGGTGATCTTTGTCTAAATAACCTTCCTTAGTAACAACATAGGCTTTTCCACTTAATTGAGTTTGTGAGTTACCCACAATGTGGATTTTTACCAAAGAAAACTTCCCTTATTCAATTGGATTAGTTAAGGTTTCTTTGTAAACAAGTTGTTTCATGATTCTTTGTTTTTTCTTCTTCTCACTCTTTGATTTTTGACTTCTGCAAGTATTTTTTATTATGATTTCTTAAGCCCCCCCCAAAATCCATTATTGTTAGACACGTTTTTACTGACATTTTCAATCTCTTTCTTGTGATCATTTTTATGTTGTTATTATGTTGTTGAAGCTCTTTTATTTGTTGTTGAAATTGGTGGACTTTTGTATCTTGACAATCCAATTTCCTTTGGTAACTATGTTGTGGTGAATCCTCATCACATTGGATTGTAACATTTTTCACAACGTCTATATATTTAGATGAGGGAACTTTTGTCTGTGATTTCAGTATAAATTCCTACAATGTTATCTTCTTATTGTGGAATTTTTTTAGCTATTTAATTCAAGGTGAAAGCACCTAGTGCTTCCCTCCATGTCCAACCTAAAATCATGTCCACGTTTTTGTGCATAGAATTTATCTCAAATTGGGATTTGAACATGTAGTCACCAATCAACACTTGCATATTTTTTTACGTCATGGTGTTTTTTTGTCAAAAATAATATTTTTTATTATTTTCAAATTCAACATTAATGTAATTATCACTTTCTTTTAAAGTATTAGTAATGATGGTAATGTAATTATCACTTTCTTTTAAACTAGTAGTGATGACCATGGGTTTCCCTTCATTAACCATTTTCCCTTTGATTTAGAAAAACACTTACTTCAAAATATGTAGGGATAAATATTCTTCATTTCTCAATATCAAAATCCATGGTTACTTGAACACTTCAAATAATATTCAAGTATTTATCCATGGTTACTTGAATGCTTCAAATATGTGTTGTTTGTCAAATTTTCAATACTCACTCCAAACAACTTCTTAATCATAAAATAAAATTTCTTCTAAATAATAACCAAAGTGAAATATGAGATGTTCCTTGGTGTAGAGAACTATAATGTTTGTGCCATGAAAGTTAGAGTTCAAATCTCAGACCAATTTCAAACTTGTATTCCCAATCAACCTTGTCATGATCGTGGCAGTAAATTGATTATTATTTCCTATTGGTTATGACATTTGATGCGTTATTGCGGGACCAACGACGAAGTTCTAAAAAACTGAGCTTTTCTTTAAAACAAGTATTTTAGGGCTTTAAATAACTCTGCAACCACAACCTTGGCAACTCTACAACCATTTCCTCCACCACCTTGAAAACTCTACAAATACTACCTCCACCACCTTGACAACACCACCTCACAAGATCACCTCAACAATACTCACGAGCTTGGTTTCCAAATCAAATTGTCTAATTACTTGGTTGGAAGGAGTAGATCCCTAATGGAGCAAACGATGAGACACCTATTGCTGGAGGAACCACATTGTTGCTACGCAAATGTAAGTCATTCAATCAAACCTGTCTCTCTTTACTCTATAGCAAAAAAATGAATTTAGCTTACTAGTGAAACTTAACTTGATGTTGCTTTTGCTTTAGTAGCTATGAGCATATCCACAACATCATTGGCTTCCTCCAATGCAAATTTTTAAACATAAGAAATTGCTCTACAATCTAGGTGGGTTGGGGAAATTTCTCTTATTATATAAGATACTTATATAAATTGGTATAAATGATTCTTAATTATGTATCACGACTATGAGCATATCCACAACATCATTTCCTTCCTACCTAGTACATAAGTAAACTCAATAATGGCTCCCTCCAATGCAAATCTTTAAACATAACAAATTTATCTATAATTTAGGTGGGTTGGGGAAATTTCCCTTATTAGTCCCTGCCGTAGGCATAGAGGGACTATAGCGATCGATAATTCATTGACCTCGTACTAGATTGTCCATTGACCACAAATATTTCCATATTATCTATTGTTGGAACCAGGGAACTGAAAGCACTGATTTTTATATAATAAAAAGTACCATATTTTTCATGATTTGATTGGACAACGGAGTGGAGGTCTTATTGTCAGCTTCGCTATTCCCAATGTTATATATGTTGTCATATCCAAAGTATTTCATCGTATATGGTCTTTTTGAATCATATATTTTCTTATGCATTGGTCGAAGGTAGATTAATGCTAGCATTAGTTCGAATGTTTGCTTTAGCATTTTCCGGTAGCTAGAATACATTCTCTAGCATATTACTATGTGTGATTTTTACTTTATTCTTGCGTGTTTCGAGAGAACAGGCCTGCCACACTGCATTTTTTCTTAAATGTTTGCATAGAACTACACCCTTAGATGGTTCTGACAGTCTTAAGTGTTTACTTAATAAGTCTGGTAGTCTTAAATGTTTATTGTACAGAGGCGTTGCAATATAGTTTTGTTCCATATTTTTGATGGTGTTGTTTGCAGTGAAATTGTGCTGAATTTTTCTCCACCGGCATCAGTGGTTTAGTGGTTGATGCTTGTTTGTTGGTTCGTTCCATGATCCTTGTTCTTGTTTGATTCAACTTTTCAAAGTTGAGGTCCTGTAGTTGTAGTTGGACCTCTTCGTGGTTGTTCACTGGTTTGTTGTTCTTCAACTTTGCAACCTGTTGGACCTGTTGTTGTGGTTTGTAGTTTTTGGGGCTGAGATGTTGTCATCCCTCGTTGACGGGTAAGTTTTCGTGCCATCATTTTGTTGGTATTTTTCAATGGTGGGAGTCTCTGCCTCGAAATTCTATTGTAGACCATCTTTCTCTGTGCTCTTAATTTTTGTTCCTGGAAACCATGCGTCTTCATATGTCGACTTCCACGTCCATAGCTATTTCAAAAATTGCAATGCAGAGGGGTTTTCGAAAAGTAGTTCAGAGCTATCACAAGAGGGAACCATCCGCTGGGGTGTAGATGCAGGGAATGCTTTTATTCTGTGGGTCGAAAAACTATGTCCAGTTGTTGCCTTTGTCCTGTCCTTTGTATTTTGCAGAATTTTTTTCTGTCTTTGAGAAGCTTGTAGGATGCACGCCATGAATAGGTTCAAATCAATCTTTCTGTTGAGAAAATTTATGGTGTTATTTATTTGCGTTGTTTCTTTTTGTTTGGTTCGCTTTCCAGTGTGGGTTTGTTTTCTTGCATCTGCTATGGGGACTAGGGGGGATTGAAGTTGACAAGAAGAACGTTGAAAGATTCATACGAGGATTGGTACCCAGTTCCGCGCTTGTAATTTTCCTATTTTGCTTTCCTTTTTTTTCCTACTTTTATTCCTTTTTTCCCCTTTTCTCTGTTTTCATGCAAACTGAAAGTATCTAACAAACAACTTCAAAATGACAGTTCAAAATATGAAAGAAGTAATAGATGTTGACTCATATGAAATATATACACACTCCATTATACATGAAAACATTGACGAGGTTTTGTATAGCAATGGGGTTTTTAGATTGGATGCATTCTCGTATACTGTAGGGGATTTCCTTTTCGATGCATTTCATGTTCTACTGCATTTCTGTTATTCCTCGACCGACCTGCGCAATGGATTGATAGATTATTTCCTGGGATGTTTAAAAAATGGCGACGCTGAGGCATTGGAGTTGTATGAATACAAACTGGAATCTGATTTTCTTCGGCAGTTGCATGGAATACATGATGTCGCTACACATTTTTCAAAGATGTAGTTGTCTGCATCTCCATTTATCCCTGCACATGAGAGGTGACTTTGGGGAGATACATTTTGTATATGGTGGTTGCCTAACTGACTCAATATATCAATTGGAATATGGTCATTGACAAGAAAAACAAGATATCTACTATTCAACAAAACTGCATCTGACAATCCATATTGCATCTTGTTCCATGATGCCAATGCTATCAGTGGTCATTATAAACCACTACTGTACAGAAAAATGTCCATATGAAATGTTTAAGAAGCTCATATTTACTTGTCCCTCATTTGCAAAGACCTTGAATCGTAGTGGAAACAGATTATGCATCGCATAGGCTGCCATGGTTTACAACTAGCAACAACTGTTGTGTCTAGCTGTGGAGATAGTTCGTTCAATGCAATTTGTTGTTTGGTAGCAATGGAGTTCGATGTGCAGTTGATGTGGCTTTACACTGTACAGACCTTTTGCAATGCAATTATAGGCAGAAACCACCAGGCTTTTAGGTGCTTGCATCAACACCTTTCGCCATATCTCCTAAAAAATATGTCGGCAATTGGAAGTTGGCAAGAATACCTTGTAAACATGGCGTTGCCATATGAAAAAGGGAATGTGAAGGGTTGCAAATTCTATTTGCAATGGTTGTCTATCATGTTCAGAGTAAATATCCAGGTCTGGTCAGCCTTGCCAGATGGTACTGTCCATTCCTGGTCTATTGATTCAAATTACGATCGAACAATTGACATCCTCTCGTTGAAAACAAATACAACACATATCCATTATGAACCTTTGCTTGGACATATTAGTGGTTCAGGGTTCAATGTCCATGCCAGCCAAACCGCATCGAATCTGCATACACGTCACATGTGTTTTAGTGAGAATGAAACTCCTCCCAGTTGTGATATGGCCATACAGGGCTTGAACAAAAAAGGCACACGTGAAATTCATCACAGTTGTGATGAGGCCATACAGGGCTTAAACAAAAAACGTAGAGTAACTTATCACAACTTGAAAAAAGTTATGCATAAAATTCATCCCAGTTGTGATGAGGCCATACACCCCTTAAACAAAAAATGTACACTAAGTTATGACAACCTAAATCAAAGTGAAATTCATCCCAGTTGCCATCAAGTCATCGTTCCCTTAGACAAGAAACGTAGAGTAAGTTACCACAACTTGAAAAAGGTCATGCACGAGAGAAAAAATACATTGCTATGCTTCCTTTTAGAGATAAACTCACATATCACAATCTAAAGAAATTTGTTCGTGCACAACATAACATAAACATGTATGGTCACATATCCGAGAATGGTCATGCAACTGTCACATTTTGTGGCCTAGAAGCAACACCATGCACTACTACCAATGAAAACCAGCAAACACTTTCTACTCATACTTCCCTGCAAAAGAAAAATGCAAGACAGACGTACATGAAACAAATTAAAGACACTCCTTCCATTGTGTGTGCAATTTGTGAACAATTGAATTTCTCAAAAAATAGTAAGTCTTTCACGCCTGATTTGCAAGCAGAATACCTCCGCTTGACAACACACGATAAACCATTTTCCAGTGGCAAAATTTGTCTTCCATGCAAACGGTCCCTTGAAAATGGAAAACTGCCACAATTTGCAACTCCTGAGCAAATAAGATGTAATACACCACTACCAGATGTAAGTGCACTTACTAAACTTGAGGAGAGACTCGTGTCTTTGCGAATTGCATTTGCACAAATCAGGCCTTGGGGCTATAAACGACCCCAGATGGGCCTAACAGGATCAATTATTAATGTGCCTGTTCAACTAGATGTTGTGCAAAAAGCCTTGCCACAATTCCTTAGTGATACAATGACAATTGATGTGGCTTTGAAAAGACACTTGCGATACAAAAATGCTTATCAGACAGGAAATGTGTGTGTGCATGCTGTTATGAAAGCATTAAATGAATTATGTTCCAGGGCCCTGTACAAAGCACATAACATTTGTATAAATGAGAACTGGAACAATGTTCTTGCAGAAGAGGATGCCAACTCTGCAAAGACTCTCGAAAATGCTAATGAATTTGATACAAGTGATGAATCGGAGAATGAAACACCTGCTCAGACATTGGTGCATGGATTCATTGATTCACGGTGCATTCGTGACTTGAAATACAAGATTGTTGAAATTGCACCTGCTGAGGGGAAGCGTCCACTTGGAATATTCAAGGACAAATTTGCTGAGGAAATGAACTTTCTAACACTCTTCTATGGAGATCCATGTGCCACTGACATTACAGAATGATTTAGTTATCATAAAATAGTCCGATGGGAGCTGCTACATTCAAGTGGTGACTTCTCTTGTCACATAACAAATTTGTTTTTCAAAACAATGCGCATAATAATAGAGGGTTGGGAGCTCTCCAGCCCTGGAGTTCGTCTGTCAATTTCTATGTTGCGGAAATTAGTAGAGGTACAATGTTGACCCAGCCAATCCACAATTCCTCTTGTCAATTTGTATATCACGGAACTATGGGTGCTATTTGTAAAGCACAGAACAATAGAGGCCCATTTTTTAGCCCACCAGCCCGAGAACCCGCGATCCAAAAAGTGTACATGCTCTATAAAATCTCAGCCACCCCGCACATCCATTTGTCAATTTGTATATCGCGGAACTCTGGGTGCTATTTGTAGGACACGGAACAATAGACGCCTATTTTTTGAGCCCACCAGCCCGAGAACCTGCGATCCACAAAGTGGGAAAGTATGGGATGTGATATCCATACATGCTCTATAAAATCTCATGTCCATACTTTATAAAGGTACATATTTAGTTTTGCCTAGTTTGTATGCATACTGGGGTTCCCAGATGACAGAGTGGAATATTTCATGTCCATCTATATATCTACATCATGAGTCCAACCGAATGCCGTTCGTTTTCATAGTCCCCGATTTTTATGGCCACGGGGTCCTTTGTGGGCGCCATCTAGCTCTCATGCCCCGTGTGTGTGGTATACATCTTGCGCCCGAAACTTCGGTGATCTACAATTGGACCCGGACTCGAATCTTGCGACTCATTTGCTAATTTTCTTTAATTAAATTGTACAATATCAATATTTATTATTAATAATTTACTACTTGAAAATAATGTTTTTAGATAATGTTAGCTATATAACATATATGTTATATGTTATACATGTAGACAATCACAATCTTGAACCTGCCAGTCCTGTAGTCCGTCTGCCAATTTATGTATCACGGAACTCCCAGTGCTGCATGGAGGACACAAAACAATAGAAGTGCAATGTTGAACAAGCCAGCCCGAAGTCCGCCTGTAAATTTGTATATCGCGAAACTTTGGGTATTATTTGTAGGACACAGAACAATAGAGGCCCAATTTTCAGCTCGCCAGGCCGAGAACCCGCAATCCAAAAAGTGGCTAAGTATGGAATGAGGGATCCGTGCATGCTTAATAATATCTAATATCCATTCTTTATAAAAGTACATATTTACTATGGATTACTCGTTCCTCGAAAAATTTCTAGGTCCGGAACTGGCGGATGCACGTGTTCAGATTTCCAGTTACTTTTATATTTCCAGCCCGACCATCTGCTTGCTCGTTTCATATTATACATATTACATGTAATATGTATTACATATTACATGTAATGTGTAATACATATTCAATTTTGAGCCCGCCACTCGTGGAGTCCGTCTGTCAATTTTGAGCCCGCCAGCCCGATAACTTGCGATACATATTACATGTAATGTGTAATACATATTCAATCTTGAGTCTGCCAGTCCTGGAGTCCATCTGTGGATTTGTATATCGCGGAACTCTGAATGCTGTTTGGAGGACACAAAACAATAGAAGTGCAATGTTGAGCTAGCCAGCCCGCAAGTCCGCGATCCAAAAAAGTGGCTAAGTATGGAATAAGGGATCTGTACATACTCTATAAAATGTCATGTCCATAGTTTATAAAAGTACATATTTAATATGTATTTCTCATTTCTTGGAGCCCACCAACGTTGGAGTCCGTTTGTGAATTTATATATCGCGAAACTCAATAGAAATACAATGTTGAGCTAGTCAGCCCGCAAGTCCGCTTGTAAATTTGTATATCGTGGAATTTTGGGTGCTATTTGTAACGCACAAAACAATAGAGGCCCATTTTTTAGCCCGCCAGCCCGAGAACCCGCGATCCAAAAAATGTACATGCTCTATAAAATCTCAGCCAATGCACAAGTCAGCCTGTCAATTTGTATATTGCAGAAATTTGGGTACTATTTGTAGGACACGGAACAATAGAGGCCTATTTTTTATCCCAACAGCCTGAGAACCCGCGATCCACAAAGTGGCCAAGTTTGGAATGCGATATCCGTACATGCTCTATAAAATCTCATGCCCATACTTTATTAAGGTACATATTTTTTTTCCCTGCTTTGTACACATACTGGTCTAGTCACGACACAGTTGGTGTTGCACATGAATTATGAAATATGCAGTAGGAGTCTGATCGACCGCTTTCGTTTCCTTATCCAATTTTATGCCCGCAGGTTCCCCGCTACGCGTTATCGAACTCTTATTCCCTGTGTTCCGAGTGTACATCTTGCATCCAAAACTTGGGTAATCCATGTCTATGCTCGCGCATTACCAGACAACAGAGTGCTAGATTTCATGTCCATCTATATCTCTACATCACGAGATCAACCGACCGCCATTTGTTTTCATAGTTCATGAATTTTATGGTTGCGGGTTCCTTTGTTGGCGCCATCCAACTCTCATGCCCCGTGTGCCCGGTATACATCTTGCGCCCAAAACTTCGACGATCTACAATTGGACCCAGACTTGAAACTTACGACGCATTTGATAACTTTGTTTAATTACATTGTAGAATATCAATATTTAATATTAATAATTTAGTACTTGAAAATAATGTTTTTAGATAATGTTAGCTATATAGCATATATGTTTTATGTTATAGATGTAGACAATCGCAATCTTGAAGCCGCCAGTCCTGGAGTTCGTCTGTAAATTTGTATATCGTAGAACTCTGGTTGCTATTTGTAGGACACAAAACAATAGAGGCCCAATTTTGAGCCCACCAGCCCGAGCACCCAAGATCGAAAAAGTGGCGATCTGTAAATACTTTATAAAGCTTCATATTTACTTTTCCCTGATTTGTACACATACTGGTCTAGTCATCAGACAGTTGGTGTTGCACATGAATTATGAAATATACACCACGAGTCTGACCAAGTGCTTTCATTTCCTTAGCCAAATTTATGGTCACGGGTTCCTAGCTATGCCTTGTCGAACTCTCATTGCCATGTCTATGGTCGAAGGTTCCCAGACGACGAAGTGGCAACTTTCATGTCCATTTATATCTCTACATCATGTGTCCAACCAACCGCCATTCGTTTTCATAGTTCGCAAATTTTATGGTCGCGGGTTCCTTTCTCGACGCCATCCAGATCCGATGCCCCATGTGCATGGTATACATCCTGCATCCAAAACTTCGGTGATCTACAATTGCACTCGGAATTGAAGCTTGCCACTCATTTGATAATTTTCTTTAATTAAATTGTACAATATCAATATTTAATATTCATATTTTAGTACTTGAAAATAATGTTTTTAGTCCTAGAGTCTGTCTGTCAATTTGTATATGGCGGAACTCTGCTTGCTATTTGTAGGACACTGAACAATAGAGGCCCAATTTTGAGCATGCCAGCCCGAGAACCCGCGATCCAAAAAGTGTCTAAGTATGGAAGTCCGCCTGTCAATTTGTATATCGTGGAACTCCGAGTGTTGTTTGGAGGACACAGACCAATACAACTGCAATGTCCAACTAACCAATTCAATTGTACAATATAAAAATTTGTATATCGTGGAACTCCGATCCGTAAAGAATCGCAATCCTGGGTCCGCCAGCCCTGCAGTCCGTTTGTCAATTTGTATATCGTGGAACTCCGAGTGCTGTTTGGAGGACACAGAACAAAAATAGTGCAATGTTGAGCTTGCAAGTCAGCTTCTTAATTTGTATATCATGGAAGTCTAGGTACTATTTCTAAGGCACAACAAAATAGAGGCCCAATTTTGAGCCCGCCAGCCCGAGAACCCATGATCCAAATACTATACATGCTTCCCTTCGCTATGCTCCCTAAAATCCTACACAAAATCACACTGCTCCGCAAGCTACTCAGAATTGGAATGTCATTCGCGGAACCTCGGGTTGGCCTATTCACGAAATCTTCAAACCCTGGTTCCGAAAACGAGCACGACCGACATTTTCCTATTCCTTACTTAGCCACTTTCCTGCAATTTCGCAAATATACAAACCATCGTCCGTTGAACTGCACCATCATGCCCTCTTACATTTTACGCGTTTTGCAGTAAAAAATTCGGACTCATGCAATTTCACCATTGGGCAGTCATCTGTCCTCACTATCTCCTGTAAACTTATTTTGAAGCCTGTCTTACCACTTTTCAGAGCTTGCTCTTCCCCATCTCCATCACCTTCACACTTGTCTATAATAAANTTTATATATATATATATATATATATATATATATATATATATATATATATATATGTCTTGTTTCTAAATCTTTAATGCTAACAACTCATTGTGCAGGCACCGTGTAAATTGTCATTGATGGGAGCAAGGCTCGAGAAGATCTGCCATTAATGTGCACTAAACCAATATTTGCGGAGGCTTTTGTTATCACTTCCCAGTGTTAATTTCAAATACCATGGAATGTCATTCGCACGTCGTTAGCTTGGTTCGTTCACGAAACCTCCAATCCTTAAATGTTCTTCGCCGTAACCGCCACCTTCTCACTTCTAATTATGCAATAATTAAGCTTTACTTCTAACGACTCACCATACAACACATAGAGATTTTCATTAATGAGCGAAGAGCTCGAGGAGATTTTCCATTCGCACGCATTGAACCAACATTTTCGGGGGGTTATATTATCCCCTCCATCTTTTCATTTCAAGTAGCGTCTGGAGAAAACCAACGTTTTCATAAACTATTGGCAACACCTCCACAATAGTTCTGTAGAGATACAGTGAACATCTTCGGGCCTGAGGACCAAAACCAACACCGTAACAAAGCATCGCTCCAACGACCTGCCATAGTAACAAAGCAACCCAAAGTTCTTCAAACGAATGAGGTCCATCCTAAAATTGATAGTTCTCACAATCTTCCCGTGGAGAAGAAGGGAAAAACAATTATAGGGGAGGGGGACGAGCCTGAAATTGAGAGTGAAAACATGGATCTTGACGATGATATGGATAACATATTCTGCAACCTTAATCATCCGAGAGACGCGATTCACCATAGCTACCCAATGGACATAGTTGTTGCCGAAATTTTTTACGAAGATAAATCCTTCGTATTCCAGAGTGTTGTTTTTGAAAGTGAATCTAAAAAATTAATTATTGAAAAAAGAGATGTAAAAAATAAGAAAAGAAAACATCGTTCAGAACTTGACCTTTCCAATATGCAGGCATCCAAAATCTCTGAACTTCACATGGAAACCGAAGATGCTCTTCATGATTCCATTGGAGTCATTGAGGCCGAGAATTCTAGACTAAAGGACCAGATCAAGGAATTAGAGGAAGCTTTGTTTCTTATGTCATTGCTTGGCAATCCTTTGGCAATAGCCATGCCTGCAACTCCTTCCACCCCTGCAACAAAGCTAAAAGGCTCCTCCACCTTCCTTGCATCATGTAGAGGATATGTGGAGAAAAATATCAACAAAAGAATGGAACTGATTACTAAGGCCTGGGAACCATCACAACATATGGAATCCCTGGGAAGTAGGGCACATAACTTGCTAGAACTTATGTAGATGGATTTAAAAGATGAATAAACTTTCTATTTGCACATGGTCATCCCTTTTTCCTTTCATGTCAACAACATGGTAGACATGACAAGAAGACAACATGATCTCCCGTCCAAAAAATGCCTCACTCAATTAGAAGCATGCTGGAAAGAGAAGGTGAAGAGCATGTATCTCATCGTCCAATCATGTGAACAAGCAATATCAAAGGAAGAAACATTATTTGCAAATCTCACCAAAATAGACTTAGTCGGAAGGACCAACGACTTTTAGGACCCCAGCTTCATCATCAACTCGTTGGCGTTAACCAAGCAAGATTTCGATAAACAAGTTGATAATTTTAAGGCGTTGTCTTTAGAATTTTTTTACAGGATTCTTGAATATCATGAAGAACACGTGGACAACTGGCTAGTCCTCTATTCGATACAGAATGGAGACATTCATCAGGCTATGTGTAATATTTCTATTGATCTAAGCGAATTAGAAAATGAACTTTTCAACATTAAAATCCGAAATGACATCAACGTTGCCCCCTTGATAAGCTACATTGAAGAGAACTTGAAGCGGGTCACCGACGAAATCCAACAGGAAAGGGCATCAACAAGCAAATAACAAAAATACTTATATGGAACATCACTACAAATACTTTGTTTATCAATTCAGTTATTCAAGTGGGTCGGAGACGAAAACCAACAGGAAAAGGCATCAACAAACAAATACCAAAAATACTTATATGTACCATCGTTGTAAGTCTATACTTATAGTCCTTTGTTTATCAATCCAGTTATTCCACCTTTTCTGAGTAGAAATCTATAGCCAAAGACTAATATCTTCCCATTTCTACTTTTGAGGTATTACACTCTACCGTCTCCCACTTCTTCTTTCCAGAATCCTATTTCTTGTACATATTTCTTTTATGGTCTGCGTGAGCCCCAATCCCAGTCTATATGACAAACACATTTAAATTTCCAGGAATATGTAGCAAACTATTCATTTTTCATATATTCCAAATAAAACTATTCTTTTGTCTCCTTATATATTTATGTGCTCCTAGATTTTCATCTTCAGCTATGCTAAATGTCAAGACATTTTGTTTATTTTATTTCAATTCTCTTTTTTTTGATGCATATCTTTTTCTGCTTCGTCATTTTCAAAATTATATTTGAGATAAATCACTCATTCAAATTTGAGACATCATATATATATTAAATTTCCAGGAATATGTAACACACTTTTTTATTTATTTTTATATAAATGTCATAAAATTGTGTTCAATACTTTTTTTCTACTCACACATATAGAGAGTATGTCATTTCTTGCATCCTTACCACATGTCCTTCATACTGCTTGCCACATCTGCACTGTAATTTCAAGGCCCAAGTCCAATTGTGCTATTACATCAACACGAGGCCCTTAAAATTCAAATATTCCACAATTCCGCTTGTCAATTTGTATGTTGTGGAACTCTGGGTGCTATTTGTAGGGCATGGAACAACAGAGCCCGAATTTTGAGCCCGCCAGCCCGAGAACCCACGATCCCAAAAGTGCCTAATTATGGAATGAGGGCTTCGTGCATGGTCTATAAAATCTCATGCCCATACTTTATAAAAGTACATATTTGGTATCTATAAAAGTAAATATGTACTTTATAAAAGTACATATTTCGTATGTATAATTTATGGTGTCTAGGAACCTATAATTTGATAAATTTCAATTTCTTTTGTGTCCAGGAGGCCTTGTTTTAAAGAAAACTAATTCGGGAATGCTAATTTTTTTGTGTTTTTTTCCACGAACCTATGTAACAGACGTTACTACTATTCTATTGTATGCTAAATTTTTTGTGTCCAAGAACCTTTTAAATGTATTACTATTGTACACTAATTTTTTTGTCCACGCTCCTTTTAAATCTTTTTTGTACTATCAAACTTAGATACTAGGAACCTTCGTTGATGTACCAGACATTAATAATTTTGATAAATTTCAAATAAAACCAATTCGGGAATACTAAATTTTTCATGGATACCACATGTACTGCAACTTGCAACCCATGTGTCTGTACATGGTCGCATTTACTCCCATTGCAACCTGGCAGGGACTACACTGCCATGCAACAATTGTTCTATAAGATACTTATATAAATTGGTATACATGCTTCTTAATTATGTATCTTTAAACTTCCCTGCTATAATATGTAATTCATATATAACATAGAACCATTTTAACAATGGAGGACTAAAAGAACCCTGATCTTTAGAGATGAATAGATGATCATTTCGTAGAGGCGAAAATACTTCAAATTTTCCAATGTCACTAAAACATAAAGTGAAATAAATGGTTGTTCCAAATTTATTTGTAGATAAGTTGTAGTTCTATTAATCTTGAACAAATTAAAACCCACATGTAAAAATGTTCAAAATGTAGAGCATATTTACATACAATTTTTTGTGTTTGAGGATGCACATAGCCCATGCTTAGCTTGTACACAAATCCGTGGAAGAGTTGACCTTGTTGTTGTTTGCTCAATATAAAACTTATACCGAAGGTTTAGGTTCTCTAGTACATGTTATTTCTTACTTGAACCTATTTGTGCTTTGATAGCGTTCTCAGAAGGACTAAGGCAAATCTTATTGAGCTACTCTTTGCATATGTAGAGCTCTACATCCAATTTCTTGATAGCTCCAGTCCATGTTATTTCTTACTTGAACCTAGTTGTGCTTTGATAACATTCTTAGAAGGACCAAAGGAAGTCTTCTTGAACTACTCTTTTGTATATGTAGAGCTTCACCTCTTGTTATAGCTCCTGCTTTGATAGTGTTCCAAGAAGGACCGAGGTGGGTTGACTTGAGTTGGTCTTTATATATCTAGAGCTCCGCGTCTAATTTATTAATCTTTTCATTAATCACACGACCTCTCTTGTTCATCTACCCCAACAAAAAAATAAATTACAAAGTGGATTCCATCACAACTATTGTCTCTGATCGTCCATGTCTAGCTACATTATACATGTAATAATTGCTTAAATCTTTACCTTCTTAGAGGTCGCCTCCACAAATGGAGAAGGACAGGTTGCCTTATTCTTCTTGAAACTAAATAATCACTTCATCATCTTTGCATGTGCCAAATTCTCCAATGCACTATCAATATTGTTGTGAGGGTGTTGAGGCTCCCCTCCTACTGGTCTACTCTACTATGATGGTAATGGAATGTTATCTAGTCCAAGTCTACTGTGGGGAAGTTGAATATGAGGTATTACTTGATTTTAATGGTAGGTCTAAGCCAAATTTAGTAGAAATTTCTCATAATGCCATCCCTTTGATACTAGGTCTAAGTCAACCTTTTGATTTGGATCCTGCCATCGAAATTCAATTGATGAACACATGTGTTTCCACTTACATATTGCTTATGACATTGCTATGCTACCCATAACTTCAAGCCAAATGCACCTTGAGAGAAAAAGGTAGTTCTTCCTCAACAACCACAAGAGACAGTGGTTGGCCACCATGTAGCCTCTACGCCCTTCCCCTCCTTACATCCACCACTGTCACTTGGATGATATGTCGATGAGATGGTTGAAGCACTTACATGGTTAACATTTATGTCATGTGATAGCCCATATGCAAGGCAAAAGTTCAAGAGCGATGGTGATATATGGCTTGGTCAAAATTTTCAAGGGTATGTCTCACCTTCATGCATTGGTTGACAGTGGGGCCCAAGTGCCCATCCCCACCGAACCATGAAACTTCAATTACACATCCATCACCGAGCTCACCTATGAAGGAGCAACCTACATCATATGTTTCGACTACCGCATCGTATGTGTTGACTATTGAAAAAATGAATTTTCGAGCAATCCATGCAGACATTAAATAATCATTTATTTCTTTATGCCACCATAAGCAAAGTCATATTTTCGATATTTACACATTCATAACTAACTTATGCTTGTAATTATATGATGAACAAATGCAACAATATATGTAGAAAGGATTTTATTTACCTAGAGTATGGTTTCAAACATTTTGTGTCAATTGTCTTCACCAACTTGGAAACATTGCACTTAGTAATCTATGTCGTGAGACTAATTTATAACAAAATTTGTATAACACAATCAATAGTTTCCTATTGAAGTGTAAATGGTTGATACAAAACCACCTTGTGACTTAAGAAAATTGAGAATCCAACATGATAAACTATTGAAGTGTAAATGATTGATACAAAGCCACCTTATAAATTAAAAAAATGTAAATAATTGATACAAAGCCACCTTATGACTTAAAAAAATTGACAAAAGAGAATCCAACATAATAATTTTCATCGTGATTGTGAAAGACATGAAATTGTTAAGCAAACCACTTAATTTATCATTGAATAATAAATTTATATTTTATGTAAATACTAAAAAAATAAAATAAAAGATGGATTAATTAAAAGTGAAAATGTGACTAAGTCAAAACTCCACCCATAACACTTCAAATAGATATTGGCATGCATAGACTATAAAACCCATGATTTATGTGCATAGTTGGTACCTCCGAGGAAAAGGAGAGTATGCAGAAATGACTGGGTTTTCTCTTTTTAGGAGAACAACAACTACTCGTAGGCATGTGTACATGGTAAAAACCAATACTCAAATTATAAATTTTAAGGTAGTAGTGATGATGGTATTGTAATTATCAATTTTTTTAGGTAGTAGTGATGACATGGGTTTCCCTTCAATAACCATTTTCCCTTTAGAAAAAACGCTTACTTCAAAATAGGTAGGGATAAATCTTCTTCATTTCTCAATATCACAATCCATGGTTACTTGAATACTTCGAATAATATTCAAGTATTTATCCATGGTTAATGGTTAATTGATTGCTTCAAATAATATTCAAATATGTGTTGTTTGTCAAATTTTCAATACTCACTCCAAATGACTTTTTAATTATAAAATCATTTTTTTTTTCTAAATAATAATCAAAGTGAAATATGAGATGTTCTTTGATGTAGAGAACTATAATCTTTGTGCCATGAAAGTTAAAGTTCAAATCTCAAATCAATTTCAAACTTATATGTCGAATCAATCTTGTCATGATCGTGGTAGTAAATTGATTAGTGTTTTTTATTGGTTATGACATTTGATGCATTATTGTAGGATCAACGACAAAGTTCTAAAAAATCGAGCTTTTCTTTAAATCAAGTATACTAGGACTTTAAATAACTCTGCAGCCACAACCTTGGCAACTATATTGCCATTGCCTCCACCACCTTGACAACTCTACAACTACAACCTCCACCACATTGACAACACCACCTCACAAGATCACCTCAACAATACTCATGAGCTTGGTTTCCAAATCAAATTGTCTAATTACTTGGTTGGGAGGAGTAGATCCATAACAGAGCAAATGATGAGACACCTATTGCTGGAGGAACCACACTGGTGCTATGCAAATGTAAGTCATTCAATTAAATGTGTCTCTCTTTACTCTATAGCAAAAAACTGAATTTAGCTTACTATTGAAAGTTAACTTGATGTTGCTTCTGCTTTAGTAGCTATGATCATATCCATAACATCCTTGTCTCCCTCCAATGCAAATTTTTAAACATAACAAATTGCTCTACAATCTAGGTGGGTTGGGGAAATTTCTCTTATTCTATAAGATACTTATATAAATTGGTATAAATGATTCTTAATTATGTATCACTACTATGAGCATATCCACAACATCCTTTCCTTCCTACCTAATACACAAGTAAACTCAATAGTGGCTCCCTCCAATGCAAATCTTTAAACATAACAAATTTCTCTATAATCTAGGTGGATTGGGGAAATTTCTCTTATTCTATAAGATACTTATATAAATTGGTATAAATGCTTCTTAATTTTTTATCTTTAAACTTCCCTGATATAATATGTAATGCTTATATAACATAGAACCATTTTAACAGTGGAGGACTAAAAGAAACCCTCATCTTTAAAGATGAATATATGATTATTTCGTAGAGGCGAAAATACTTCAAATTTTCCAATGTCACTAAAACATAAAGTGAAATAAATGGTTGTTCCAAATTTATTTGTAGATAAGTTGCAATTCTATTAATCTTGAACAAATTAAAACCCACATGTAAAAATGTTCAAAATGTAGAGCATATTTTCATAGAATATTTTTTGTTTGAGGATGCACATAGCCTATGCTTAGCTTGTACTCAAATCCCAGGAGGAGTTGATCTTGTTGTTGTTTGTTCAATATAAAACTTATACCAAAGGTTTAGGTGCTCTAGTACATGTTATTTCTTATCTGAACCTATTTGTTCTTTGCTAGCTTTTTGAGAAGGACCGAGGCAAGTCTTATTGAGCTACTCTCTGCATATGTAGAGCTTTGCATCCAATTTCTTGATAGCTCCAGTTCATGTTATTTCTTACTTGAACCTAGTTGTGCTTTGATAGAATTCTTAGAAGGACCAAGGCGAGTCTTCTTTAACTACTCTTTTGTATATGCAGAGCTCCACCTCCTGTCATAGCCCCTACTTTGATAATGTTCCAAGAAGGATCGAGGTGGGTTTACTTGAGCTGGTCTTTATATATCTAGAGATCCACGTCTAATTTCTTAATCTATTCACTAATCACACAACCTCTCTTGTTCATCTACCCCAACAAAAAAATAAATTACAAAGTGGATTCCATCACAACTACTTTCTCTGATCGTCCATGTCTAGCTACATTATACATGTAATAATTGCTTAAATATTTACCTTCTTAGAGGTCGCCTCCACAAATGGAGAAGGAGGGGTTGCCTTATTCTTCTTGAAACCGAATAATCACTTCACCATCTTTGCATGTGTCAAATTCTCCAATGCACTATCAGTATCGTTGTGAGAGTGTTGAGGCTCCCCTCCTACTAGTTTGCTCTACTATGATGGTAATGGAATGTTATCTAGTCCAGGTTGACTGCGAGGAAGTTGAATTTGAGGTAGTACTTGATTTTAATGGTAGGTCTAAGCCAACTTTACTAGAAATTTCTCATAATGTCATCCCTTTGATACTAGGTCTAAGCCAACCTTTTGATTTGTATCCTTCCATCGAAATCCAATTGATGAACACATGTGTTTCCACTTACATATTGCTTATGACATTGTTATGCTACCCAGAAATTCAAGCCAAAGGCACCTTGAGAGCAAAAGGTAGTTCTTCCTCAACAACCACAAGAGACATTGGTTGGCCACCCTGTAGCATCTACGTCCTTCCTCTTCCTCTCCTTACATCCACCACTACCACTTGGAAGATATGTCGATGAGATGGCTGAAGCACTTGCATTGTTAACATTGTTCCACACGATATCCCATATGCAAGGCACAAGTTCAAGAGTGATGGCGATATCTGGCTTGGTTAAAGTTTTTAAGGATATGTCTCACCTTCATGCATTGGTTGACAGTGGGGTCCAAGTGCCCATCCCCACCGAACCATGAAACTTCAATTACATATCCATCACTGAGCTCGCCTATGAAGGAGCAACCTACATCATATGTTTCGACTACCGCATCGTATGTGTTGACTATCAAAGAAATGAATTTTCGAGCATACATTAAACACTCATTTAATTCTTTATGCCACCATAAGCAAAATCATATTTTCCATATTTACACTTTCATAAATAACGTGATGCTTGTAATTGTATGATGAACAAATGCAACAATAAATGTAGAAAGGATTATTTACCTAAAATATGATTTCAAACCTCTTGTGTCAATTATCTTCACCAGCTTGGAAACATTGCACTTAGTAATCTATGTAGTGAGACTAATTTATAACAAAATTTTGATAACACAATCAATAGTTTCCTATTAAAATGTAAATGATTGATACAAAGCCACTTATGGTTTAAGAAAGTTGAAAAAAAGAGAATCCAACATGATAAACTATTTAAATGTAAATGAACCTTGGGACTCAAGAAAGTTGACTAAAGAGAATCCAATATGATAATTTTCATCATGATTATGAAATACATGAAATTATTAAGCAAACCACTTAATTTATCATTGAGTAATAAATTTATGTTTTATGTAATTATAAAAAATAATAAAAAATGAATTAATTAAAAGTAAAAATGTGATTGACTAAATAATATCAATTAAAACAATAAACCAAATAAATTATGAATAGGATAAATATTGAAGAACAAATCCGTTACCAACCATCACCTATAAGTATTCATTATTTTATTTATATATTTAAACACAATTAATACACAATATGTATTTATTTAAATAATAATAATATAAAATTAATATGAATGGGCTATACAAACCTATAACTAAATAATATCAATTAAAATAATATATATATTTTTTTATGAATGGAATAAATATTGAACAACAAATCCGTTACCAACCATCACCTATGAGTATTCATTATTTTATTTATATATTTAAATATAATTAATATACACTATGTATTTATTTAAATAATAATAATTTAATATATATTTATTTAAATAATAATAATATAAAATTAATATGACTTGGGTTATACAAACCTATGACTAACCATTCATACAATTTATTTAGATATGAAAATAGTAATTTTTTGAATTAATCTTCGTCAAATATTTGATGAAATATTATGTGTCACTCATGTTAGTGTATAACCGGGTATGCACCCACCACATAACACTTCAAATAGATATTGTCATGCACAGACTATAAAACCCATGATTTTTGTGCATAGTTGGTGCCTTCGAGGAAAAGGAGAGTATGCTAAAATGACCGGGTTTTCTCTTTTTAGGAGAACAACAACTACTCGTAGGCATGTTTATATGGTAAAAACCAATGCTCAAATTATAAAATTTGAAGAATTTATGGTGATTCTTTACTATTTATGTACTAGCACATCATGCAATGTTAGTGTGCACTATTATCAAGGCAAGATAGTAATCAACAACTTTTCAACATGAATATTTCTCTAGAATTTTCCAGCAGTCAATATGCTTCTTCCACAATCAACTATATTTTTTTCTCTAAACTTTGTGTGGTTTAATGAGCCCCATGGATGCAACAATGATTATAGGTTAGCGTTGTGGAAAACAAAACTTGCACAAGGATATGGCATTCACAACAACCACCTTTTCTTTGATTCTATATATTTATCATAGAAGTGTTTTGGTGATTTTTATCAAACCATGGTGAAGGTCTCATCCATCTCTATGATTTCTTTGTTGCTCCATTATCTCCTACTTTGTGGCATTCACAACAACCACCTTTTTTTTCTTTGATTCTATATATTTCTTATAGAAATGTTTTGGTGATTTTGATCAAACCATGGTGAAGGTCTTTCTCATGTCTATGATTTCTTTGTTGTTCCATTATCTATTTCTTATATAAGTGTTCTGGTGATTTTGATCAAACCATGGTGAAGGTCTCACTCATGTCTATGATTTTTTTGTTATTCCATTATCTCCTCTTTTTTTTAAACCTCAAACAAACATCAGGAAATAAATTGTTATTATACCACTTGAAGCATCTTAGGGTTCATTTCATGAAATCATCATTTATGAAGATACCCATAACATCCATATTAAAATAATAATTATTTGTTTCTATAAATATCTATTATATGGGGTTTGATGAATACAACTGTTTTATATACTTGTGTATAAGGCCTAACTATTTATAAGACCCCAATTCTTCATAAATAATCATTACTTATATTATTAGTTTATATGCATTTACTATTTTCTCTATCATCTATGCTTGGCTTATTCATTTCTATTATAGAACATTGATGATATGTCACATATAAAGCATGGGTGGTTTCGGACTTGGGTGATGATAACTACAAGGGTGACTATGTCATTTTGAAGGGGCTAGGTTACCGACATGACATAACAACATTGGGAAATTCATTTATTTTAATGTTTCTAGCCTTGATTTATAGTTAACTCTATTAAACCCATGATTGGAGTTAAGTGATTTATTAGTTTAGCCTTCTATATTTTGGACCAATTTCAACTCTAGGAAACAGTTCGACACCATGGATGCCCATTTCTTATCAATGGGTGTATTGTTTTCAGAGCTCCAAGAGGAGGACTTATCCATCTTGATTATGTAGATGCTTGTTTAAGCTCAAATTGATATCCATTATATGTGAATTTCAAATTCCCTATTAAATACTTTACCTTTCCCAAGTTGTTCTTGTTAATGATAACAATCTTATTCAGGTAACACTCCATGTTAAATAAATTACCTTTCCTAGTACTAATATAGTTAATGCTCCATGATTTGATTATCAACCAAGATGTGGGAGATCACACCCAAGGGTTGATTTTTCACCCAACAAATGGAACTAC
Organism: Picea engelmannii; assembly: GCA_009831015.1. Taxonomy (NCBI): domain Eukaryota; kingdom Viridiplantae; phylum Streptophyta; class Pinopsida; order Pinales; family Pinaceae; genus Picea; species Picea engelmannii. The sequence goes on along the minus strand of ML815388.1, from coordinate 85,649 downwards.
CTTCATTGGGGATTCCCCCCCTCAAGCAGGGATCAATCCTAACGAGGTGGGGAAATTAGGGTACGCAAACTCTCTCTATAAATAATTCACACACTTACCAAAGGATTTTCACATAACAAACTCTTATTTGATCAACCTCGGTGTGGTAGAGAGGTTTCTTGTTTACAACACCCCAAAAACCCCTCAAGGTATGGTGTGAATGGATCTTACAACCACCCTAGCCCCTAGTGAACACTATCACACTCGACAATGGTTCCCCTCTGTAAGGATCTTACTAAAATCCTAGCCACTGGTGAACAATATCAATCTTGGCGATGACATCCCAAGGGATGAAAACAAATTCAAGTAGCTAGGAAAATTATGAGCTTTAGTACCCCTAAATGGGTAGTACACTCTTAGTCACTTAGTCCACTCAAACTAAGTTAAAGAAACTAATAATTTTCTCTACCAATTACATAATTCAGAATCATAGATTTCTTGTAAATTTGTAAAATCTTATAACATTTCCTCCTATGCCAACCAACCTTATCTAAGGCAGACAATTCTTTTGTAATCTTCCCCAACTGTAGCAATATTGCCAAGATTACCTCTTGGAATTTCCATTCCGCTTATCAACTCATGAAAAGGAAAAAATGGGCTTAAGAGGGAAATTACAAATGTTAGGAATAGGGTAAAAATAAGTTACAACTCATTCCCCTTAATTCTCGTGGTCATTTTGTTTTCAAGTATTTCCATTTCCTAAGGCTTCATATGCTCTAGGACAAGGTGGTCATCCTGATTGAGGCATGAGCCCTTTCCCTTGAGTGCATTTCCTCATATTTCCATCAGTGTCTCAACATGTAACAAACTAGTCCTTGCAATAATACCAATGCATATCAAACATCATCTTAATCATCATAAATCAAGAACATCATAACAAGGAGCTACATCAACATTCATGTTATTCAACATGGTATACATATCCAACCATATCATTACTAAGAGAGGCTTATTATCAAAGACAAGTCATGCTAAATAATCATAAAATAACGTCAATGTTACCTAACCATTATCAAGAATATTAGTGTTCAGTAAATTATCAACAAGGAATATCAATGCTCATCACAATTGAATCAATCACATAGATATATGTCTCTATCATAACCAAACATCAGCAAAAGTCAAAAGTGATGAGGGGATGATGAGTCAAGAACATCATCTCTTATTACTCATGCTCAATAACTAAAACTAGAAATAACAAGTCAAGCATCAGGGGTGTTACAACCCTCTCCCTCTAGCAAGAGCTATGTCCATGGAGCCAAGTCATCATCGAATAAATGAGGATACCAATTTTTCATTTTTAATTCTAATTCCCAAGTTTCATCATCTTTTGAGTAGTGCTACAAATGGACCTTGATCCAATTTATTACTATATTCTTGCATGTGTTGTTGTTTATTGCCAATGAGAAAGGGCTCAATGAAAAATTCCCTTGTTTCCTTCATTTGTATAGCATCAAAATCAAACACACGGTTGGGGTCAAGCACATATTCCTTAAGTCAAGATACATGAAAAACATCATGAATTTTCACATGTAGTGGTAAGGCCATTTCGTAACCAATGACACCCATTTGTGTTAGGATCTCAAAAGGTACACAATATCTTGGTGGTAATTTCTTCATTTCCCTGGGCGTAAAGAACTTTGTTTTGGATTAACTCTAAGGAACACCTTTTTCTCCGACCTTGAATCTTCATTCTAATCTCCTTTTATCTATTTGGTTCTTCTATTAGTCTAGGGAAGTCTTTAGATTTAATTGTTGAACCTATTTCACTTTATTCTCCATTTCTTCCAAGGTTCCTTGCTCTTAAGTTAGCCATATTTCTAGGTTGTCCCAATTAATAGGGGAGTTTCACTTTCATCCATACAAGGCTTCACATGGAATTTTCTTTATGGAGTGATGGTATCCATTGTTATTAAAAAATTTCACTAAGGGAAGGTAGTCTTACCAACGTCTTGGTTGATTCATTACATACATTCTAAGCATATCTTCTAGAATTCTATCAACCCTTTTATGTTTGACCATTTGTCTTTGGATGGTAAGCTCTACTAAAACTTACTTTCATGTGTAGCTGACAAAACAAACTTTGCAATAACTTGGAGGTAAACATTGAGTCATAGCTTGTCACAATTATTCTTGGTGCACCATGCAGCCTCACTACTTAAGATGTGGGATATGTCACATGTGCGAGGAGTAGTCATGATTGGGATGAAGTGGGATATTTTTTGCAGGCTACTACCAATATCAATTCAATACCCTTGGAGGTACTTGGAACCCAAAAATGAAATCCATGGATGTTTCCTCCCACTTCCAAGATGGTATATTTAGGAAATTCAGCTTTCTGGCTCGATGTTGATGTTCTACTTTTATTTGTTGGCATTCTATGCACTGGGCCACATAGGAAACAATATGTGATTTTAAATCAAGCCAATAATACAATTGCTTCATATTTTGATATGTCCTTTAGTATCTCAGGTGTTCGAAATAAGAGGCATCACGTGCTTCATGAAATACTAGTCTTCTAATATCCTTGTGGGTTGGTACATAAATTTGGTTCCTCCATAGTAGCACCCCATCTTCAGTTAGATGATAATCATTGTAATTTATGACCTATTTTTCTATACAATACTTCCTCCTTAACAATGCTTAACACACTTCTTGATACTACTTATCCTCCTTGGATCACATTCCGATTACTACCCTTAAGTCTAACTGAGCTTCAAATATTGCACTTGTATGCAATCTTCGACTCAAAGCATCAACTACTACATTCTCATACCCTTTTATGCATAATAGGTCATAGTCATAGTTGCTCAAAAATTGCAACCAATGCCACTACTTCACATTTAATTGAGGTTGAGTCTATAAGTATTTCAAACTTTCATGATCTATATGTGATTGAAATTTTATGTCAATTAAGCAATGTTGCCATGCCTTTAGGGCATGAACTATTGAGAGGAGCTCTAGATCACGAGTTGGGTACTTATGTTCATGAACATTAAAATGTCTTGACTCATAACTCAATACTCTCCCTTCCTACATGAATACTCCTCTAATTCCCTCCTTACTCACGTTGGTGCACACCAAGAATTCCTTGTAAAAATCAAGGAGTATAAATACATGTGTAGACATAAGGAGATTTTGAAGTTCCTAAAATTTCTCTTCATGAAGAGTTGTCCAGATGAAATTAACTTTCCTACCCTGCAACTTTGACAAAGTGATCACAATCCTTGAGAAACCTTCAGTAAATATTAGATAGTAGTCGATGAATCCCAAAAAAATTTACGTCTCAGTTGCATTCTTTTGGATTGGCCAACTAGATATGGATTATATCTTCATGGGGTCCAACCTTTAGTCCTTGTTCAAATCTTATGTAAGATACTAAATTTCCCTCTAGAGGAATTCACACTTACTTATCTTAGCATACAACTAGTGCTCCCACAAATTTTGTCACACTAATAGAAGATCCTTCCAAGTTCCTCCTCATTCTTAGAATAGACCAAGATGTCATAAATGAATACTAGAAAAAAATTGATAAGATACTTTCAAAATACATCATTCATAAATCTCATGAACACTACATGGGCATTTGTTAATCCAAAAGGTAAGTCCAAGAACTCATAATGCCCATATTGGGTCTTAAAGGTAGTCTTTTGAATGCCAACTTCTTCCACTCTAACTTGGTGATAACTAGATCTTAAGTCCAACTTGGAGAACACCTTTACTCCCTTGAGCTAATTGAATATATCATTAATTATGGGTAGATGATACTTGTTCTTGATGGTTACCTTATTCAAGATTTTGTATTCGATGCACATTTGAAATGATCCATGTTTCTACTTAACAAACAACATGGAAGCTCCACAAGGAAAGACACTTAATTATATGAATTGCTTATCCAACAATTCTTGCAGCTACATATTAAGCTCACCCAACTCATTAGTTCCCAATCTATAAGGTGCCTTTGATATTAGGGTTTCTCTGGGCATTAATTTTTTTTTATAAATCACTTATTAGATTGGAAACAACCCTAGTAATTCTTCTAGGAATACATCCAAAAATTCCTCAATTATGGGCAATTATCCTGCATCTATGCTTAATTCCTCTATGGCTTCTGTGACATAAATAAGTTATCCCTTACATCTCTTGCACAAACAATGCTTGGCGTACATGGTTGAAATTTATCTAACTACCACAAGAGTCTCTTCCCCTCTAATGCTTCTGATTATACCCTTGTCATCCATGAAATCGATCCTCTTGTCATCACAATCCTCCTCGACCTTATGGAGTTCCAACTAGTCCTATCCTATTATCCCATCATAAGATCCCAAGGCCAACTCATGGAAACATATTCCACTACTTGATCCTCCCAAGTGTATCATGCATCTATCAAATGCCTGGTTTATCCACTTCTTATCATTATTGGCCATTTGCACCTTTTAAGGGTATTAGAGATTCCTAGTGGCTTACATCTAGACACCACTATATGAGATATGAAATTGTGGGTACTTCTAGTGTTGATAAGGAAGGTGAAGGGTTGGCCAAAAATAATACCTTTGTCTTAGATGGGGGATTCCTAATACTCTACCTATTGATTGTCTAGTATTGCATAAATCTTTCCTCATACTACATATCCTATAGTTTTTTTTAGGTTTCAAGAAATTCACGGTTCCTTTGGTGTGGTTCTTCTTTTTTGTGCATTTGTAGGATTTGTGCCCATATTCTCTACATCCAAAGCATTTACTCAAGAGTGCAATATTACTACATTCTCATGTGCTTTTCCCTCTTTTTAGGGCTCAAACAATGGGGCTAGATTCAATCTCCATTGACTTGTAACACCTCTCTATGCATGTAAGTACTGTGCAAGATTTTTGGTTGTTAGTGATGGTAGATGTTAATATTGGTTAGGGGTGATTAAGTCTTCACTAATTATTGCTAACCATTTCTTATAGATATAATCCTCTTGGGACTTTGTGTTATGATTTGAATGTTACAACTATCATAAAATAATAGAAGTACACACCATGTACAAAATGTCAACGTGGAGCACAACTCCAATATAGATAAGTTACACAATAACTCTTTAAATAATAGGGGGAACCCCCTCCAAATAACCAAATACCTTTTGTTAGAAAAATGTTTGAGTTCTTGCACTCGGTATTTTTATTAAATTTTTTTGCGTTAGATATCCTCAGAATCACAATCTTCAACCATATTGCGGAGGGCTATAACTATATCCCACCAAGTCACATAGAAGTCCAAGCACCAAGCTATCAAGGAGGAAGGGATCAAGTCCTGAGCACTACGCGCGATGAAGTATTCCCTGAACACTTAACATTATAAAGTATTATTTTCTATTTCTCTTGCTGCGTGTGGGATATATCCACTACTACTACATAAGAAATTGAACCGTCGTTCATTTGCAAGTCCATATGTCCAGAATAAATTCCAAGAGCAGTCTGTTCGTCAAATTTTATGTTCAAAGGTTTTTTCACTCCTATTTGGAAGGTTTTTCAAGCATGTGGTTCTCCCTCTTGAACTGCTAAATTTCTTTCCATGAAACAACCTCTAAATGCACAGTTTGTTATGCCAAGTCGATTTCTAAGTATTGAAGTATCAAAACCATGAGAAGCGCCAAGGGGAAAGGTCACGGGGGTGTAAGCAGTGCTCAACACATAGATAAAGCTTCCAGATCATTGCCAAATCCATTTAAATGGATTTGAGTCACTTGCGTATCTTCTAGTTGCTTCAGTGTTAATAGTTGGGGGCCTTACCATCACAACTTTATCTCTTCATCAATTATGCAATGCACACCGTTTTCTTTGTTCAGTTGTTTGGGCAGGTGTAAAAACTAGTGGAATGGAAATTGTAAAAGCTAATGGACAACTGTTCTGTAGCCGACCTCGTCTATGTAAGCTATATTAAGCTTATGGTTAGAAATATCCCGGGCTACTTGATGCATAAGATTATGCTTGTGTAGCATATGGTAAACATGCTTGAATAGTAAATAAGTTCTGTGAGAACTTAGTAATGCTCAGTTTTACAATGCAATGTCTTCTAGCATCTGTTGAGGCCAGATAACATTTGCATATAATGGTTCAAATTCTAGCATAATTTTAGGGTTATTCATTTTAAAAAATCCAGTTTTTATTTTGAGTAAAGACCCACGAAGGAGCCAAAACAGAGCATCCAATGTCAACATAATCCTTTTTTTTTTTCAGCAGATGTGGGACACCTATCTTCTGGTGTGTCGAGCTCTCTCAACAATCATCTTCCTTCTATTTTCAAGAGATTAGTTCCACAAATGAAGTGGGTAGTTGAACATTCAAAGGGCACCTGGCAATAATGATTTTCCAACAGCCTTTAAGCTATTCGAAGTATCAAAGAAACATTTCCCAGATTTAAGTTACTTTGATTTACTGTTAACATGTTGCTTCTAGAAATTAGTAGTTAGTTTACAAGTGTCATTTCTTTTTTGAAACTGATTCTATTTCTGGCATAAGGAGGTTTCAAACTCTGGATTTCATGTAATTTGATGATGTAACATTTTTTCGATATTTCCATGAGAGATTCTGAGAGAGGGAGATCTGGTGGTGAGAGGTTTCTCAAAGACTCTAAAGAAAACTCTGTTTTGGAACTCCTTTATGTAAATACTCAGTTGATGATGAAATTTTGGTCAACTCTGTTGTCTCTTTTCTCATGTTCATTACTTTGATGTTTTCCAAACTCAAATGTGTTAATGTTATATGAGGTTCATATATGCATTTACTGTGCTGAGAAGGTTACTGTATTGGAAATATTTTAACCTTTGCCACATGTTTTTCACTATTCAGTTCTTAGAAAGGATTTTAGGTCTTGCATATTCTTCTGCTGTGAATGCAATATAAAGCATAGTGCTATCTAATTTGTTTAAAGTGATCATTCTTTTAAAGTCTTCCATACCTCATTATTACCTATTTGAGTAGAAAGCATAGTGCTATCTAATTTGTTTAAAGTGATCATTCTTTTAAAGTCTTCCATACCTCATTATTTCCTATTTGAGTTGATATAGGTTTTATTGGTCTGTCTAGTTTGCATATGAGTTGTTAAAGAAGAGAGATGAAATTATAGCCTTCATAAGGGTCCATCTCTGATACTACCACTCTCAAACATTTTAAATCTAAACCCTTATTGAACATTTTGAAGCAAGATGTGCTAGGATTGACTCAATAACATTCCTGAGTTGACTTCTAGTGCTAACATTTTTCGCACCGTTGCCGGGGATGAAAATGAAGTAATATTCCCCGGAAGAACGACATAGAACAAATCTAGACTTTGATGGTGAACAAGGGTTGGTCACACAATAGAGACTGCACTATTCTCCTGACGACTCCACTCCATGATGAAAGAAATTGTTGGCGACCTCATTGATACATGATGGAAGTGGTAATGGATGCTATCCTTTCTCAGAGGTACGCATTTTGTGATTTCTCAAACATCGTTGGTTTTCCACATCCAGTTCCTACTATAGCTGAATGGGATGACTATCTTCCCAGATTCAGAGGAAGCAAGTATGATCATCCTGGTGAACACTTATTAAATTTTCATAGATGCATGCTTGAACATGATTTTGTTCACGAGGATGTCTTAATCAAGATGTCCAGATTTTCTTTAGGATAACATGCTCGTGAATGGTGTCAATCCCTCCCTAATGATATCATTCATTCTTTGAAGGAGTTTCACATTGTTTTTCATCATCATTACAAAAAAATTTATTCGGATGATATTCTTTTTGAAAACTATTGTAAAGAATTTGAACCCTACATCTAGCATTCAATTAGTGTTCCTTATGGTTATAAGGATGTTGGTGATAACAACACTGTAGACACATTTATCCTTGATTCGAATGTCTCTAGAAGGTTTGACTATGATACAGAGGTTGTCCTGAATTTTGATAAAGATCAAGTTGTTGATATGAATCCAACATCTCAAGAACAGCTTGAAACAAAAAAATATGAATACCAAGATTCATAAATGTTTTACAATCAACCTATTTTTTATGAATATTCTAGTGATGATGATAAGCAAAATTTCTTCATGACATCTTTGGAACCTCTCAACATTGTCCCTGTATATGATGTTTATGAATATGATTCTTGGGAATATAGTGGAGGTGAAAAGAAAGAGATATAGAAGCAATTGATCCTACCTTTATCATCACCAAATGATGACCAACAGATTGCAGAAATTATCGACCGGATAGACTCTTGCTCAGATAGTATATCACATGTTCATCACCGTTAGGGTCCTCTTGAACTAACACCATAGCGATAATGGAAGTAGAGGCTACCAAGTAAATGATGTAGTCTTGTGAATAATTCAGAGGATGCAAACGAGGTGTATTGGTCAATGCATGCTTAAGAGCGTCAACATATCGTTGAACAGTGTCATCCCAGATGAAATGAGTGTCTTTCTGCAACAATCGCATAAATCCTTTGGTAATCTCAACGTAGTTACATATAAAACAACGAAGAAAGTTTTCTTTCCCCTAAAAACTTTGCAGTTGGGTCAGATTATTAGGAGGAGGTAAAGCAAGGATAACTTTAATGTTTAAGGGATCCACCCTAGTCCCATCTTTGGAGACAACGAAACCGAGGAGTTGATCTGATTCGACAACAAAGATGCATTTGTGTGGGTTCAAACGAATACGGTAGAGCCGACAGCTAAGAAAAATAGCCCGTAGATGACCAATATGGTTAGATCGACTGGATGAATGGGTAGGTAAATCATCGAGGTAAGGTTCCACAATATGTTTGATATCGTGGAAAGAATATGACATGGCCCACTGGAAGGTAGCACCATCATTTTTTAGACCAATCGGTAGTTTTTGATAGATGACATTTCCCCACGGGTAGATGAAGGTTGTCTTATGTTGATCAATGGGTAGAATGTCAATCTGGTTGTATCCCGAGAATCCATCCATGAAAGAGAAAATAACGCTTCCAGCGCAATTATCAATGATTTGGTCGATGAAGGGTGTGGGGTAATTTTCTTTTGGACAAGCCTTGTTAAGATCCCTATAATCAACACAGACACAAATGGTCCCTTGTTTCTTAGTGACCGAAACAATGTTAGAAACCCATTCCGTCAAGGGGACAGGATAGATGAAGCCAAATTTTAACAGTTTCTCAACTTCTGCCTTTATGGCCGCAGTTTTTTGGGGATGAACCGGGCATAGTTTTTGTCGGACAGGTTTAATGCCTGGGTAAGTTTTTATTTCATGCATAACGATCGAAGGATCGATCCCTGGCATTTCCTCATAGCTCCAAGCGAAGACATCACATAATTCTTTAAATAAAGAGGTGTAAGAAACCACTTCCTTGAATGAACAATTAACACTGAGATTAATGTTTTGCATGATACCTTCCTTGATCGAAATATTGGTAACGACTGTAGAAGAGATGTTGCCTAAATTTCCCTCAGAAATAGTATCCTGGGTAAGTATAGGAGATTGTGGAGAATAAACAACATTGAGGGGTAATATAGAGTGTATATCTTCCTGAATTTCTTCGAGAGGTGGAAGAAAAGAGGATCGATGATGGTTGTCATCCTAAGGTATGTCGTCAATACTGAGCATTTCCATAATGGATTCATCTGAAGGAAAAATCTGGGAAATGTAATAAAAAATAGAAGACGGTGAGTTCAATCAAGATGACATCGAATAAGTGTCGGGTGCCAATAGATGTTGGTCATTCGTGGAGGGAGAGGTAGATTGAATAGGAACGTATGAAGCCTCAGTTGAACTAAGTGGCATAGCATCACCTAGTGCATCAAATTCTAACAGACTAGGCACAAGCCAAGGGTTAGATAATTCTAAAGACCGATAAGCCATAGTCGAAATCATATTGATTGTGGAAATATGTTATGTGGTAGGAGGAAGTGGTGCAGGGAAGGTACCCATCAAGGGAGATTCTTTTAAAAGACCTACATCAACACTTTCATACGTGATCTTGTGATCTCCCAAGAAAGGAATATTGTTGGTAGCGGGAGTGCGAGCGTCGGGTGTACAGTAATCTAACTGGTCGATGGTGACAATTTTGCCTTGATGGGGGAATTGTACACATCGAAACACCGAGGAAGAAACAACAGTCATGGCATAAAACCAAATTCTTCCTAATAACAAGTTGTAATCGAGGGGAGCATCGACTACCTCGACATCAATAGAGATGGTTTTTCCGCCCAACTGAACGACCAAGGAGTGCAAGAGTCCGTGAGGATGAAAAACTCTCCCATCGAATGCTCGTAACATGGTAGGGGATTGGTTAAGTGAAGGTGATTTTAATCCTTTCCAACAAGCTAACGACATGACACAAGTGGAAGCTTTGTCATCCAAAATAGTGCGGTGAATGTGTTGGTTGTGAACAACAACATCAATTTGAAAAGTGAGTTGGTGAGAAAGTCGTGACTTGAAATTGTCTAGGTTAAATGTGATATTGTTGGACAACTCAGGATCAATGGTGCCAATGGAAGCCAAGAGAGTTCTACGTTGACTTGGGCAGTGTTGTAGAACTTCCAACGCAGACATAGCACACGGTGCTTGAGCCAAATCTTCAACGATGTTGTAGTTTTGGGCGACGCATGAAATAGGATTGAAAGTAGACTTACGGATGGTGCTCTTGGGAGGGCATAATATAGATTTGAACGTAGGTTTCTCTATCTGAAGTGGCCCAGATGAAGGACTAACAAATGGAGGACTAACTGAGGCAGGGGATGGATCCGATAAACAACCGTTAGTGACCTTTTCTTTGTCAGGTTTAGCTAGTGCGTCGTATGTCGTAGTGCGAGTGGTTAAATCAATCCCATTGAACATATACATATGAGCACTCGTCGAGGATTCATCATTAGCAGGGTGGCTGGAACTGCCCCCTGTGGGGGGGGGCGAGTCCTTGAGAAACCATGGATTGTTGCTGAGGAAAAGGTTGTGTTAACACGACGGGCTAGGAATTCCCTTTGAAAATCTTTGCAACTTCGTCGTGATGTGGATAGTCTTGGGTGTAATGATCGTCACCACAAATAAGACATGGGAATTTTGGTTTCCGCTGTGGTTTATTTTCAGTAATAGGAAGTGGAGTTTGGGTTTTGGGTTGTTCATTATTATTATTCTTTTTGGGTTTATTCTTTGTCTTCTTCTTACCTCCAGATTGCTGTGAAGGGGTAGATTAAACTGCATTCACCTCAGAGACTTGAGTTGGGAGTGAGGTAGAGGAGAGTGAGGTCGAATTGAGAACGAACAATGAAACATAACGATTTATTGTTCTCGTCAACTGTGATGTAGATTGGGTTTTGATGGTGCTGATAACTTCATCCGCATGTGCCATGGATGAAGGTTTGGATGGATCGGTAGTGGCACGAGTATCATTTGGAATCAACTCGTACAAAGTACCAGATTGTGAATAAACAAAATCTAAGTACTGATCCCAAGCAATGGCTTCTTCCTCAATGACTACACCACCCATGGTGAAGTCACGAGCAATCGGGGGTAAAAGAGATTTAGTAAACCATTCTGCAAATAAATGGTCGTGAATGATCACTTTAATCAACCTTCACCGTCATCTCCACTCATAAATGTGATCAAATATATGCATGGAGTTGGTTTGATGAAGGGAAATCAAAAGTTCAGTACCCATATCGTAACGGATGGGTAGTTGAAAGTGCATGAGAAAGGCCATGGCAAGGGAGTTGAAATCTTGAAAAGAACCTTGTGGAAGTTCAATGTACCACTTGGTTGCTGAGCCCGTAAAGGTGCGCTTCAAGAGACGTAAACGTATAGAATCATCCATTAATGAGTTTGATGAACACAATAAATGGAATGTCATCACATGGTTATTATCGATGTTTACTATCAAAATTTGGGATGTTGGAAGGTAATTTAGTAGGAATCACCGGCCAAAAAGGAAAATGCAGTATGAGATCGTTGGTCAACCGAGACAAGTTTGGGAGATCTAGAGTAGTAAGGAAGGGTAATTGTCGGTTAACCTGAGGGTGATACTGATGTGGCATAGGGATACCGGTAGGGCCATAAACCGGTTGAGATGGGTAATTGTATCCAGTATGCCCTCCTACATATGGTTGTTGTTGACCAGGATGAATAGGATTCGATGATTGTTGAGGAACATTCATGAGTGGGGGGAAATCTCGTGGATTTTGAGGGGTATAAGTCGGTTGATTCGGTTGTAGGGGATAAGCGGTTTTCCCTTAAGGGGGATAAACAATTTGTCCCTGAGGAGGATACACATTATCCCTGTGGGGAGGATAAACATTAGGCCTTTGGGGAGGATAAACATTAGGCCCTTGGGGAGGATAAAGTTGTTGTCCTTGAGGACCCCAGGTGGGATTTGGGACACCTGGATAAGGTTGTCCATAAGATAGTCCGAAAGGAACATGATTTGAAACTCCTCATTGTGGGTTATGGTATAATTTCCCCCCAGTGTAAGGTTTATTGAACTTTCCTCCTGAAGATGCTCCTCAGGATTGTGAAGGGTTTCCAATAAAATAAGGTTGCCCCCCTGCCATAGGTGGATTAACAACCAGGGCTTGACTAGTAAAGGGAGTTTTTCCTCCGAAAGGAACATGAAAAGGTGGTTGTCCCCCTGGAGGGGTAGGCCCGCTATAGGATGGTTGTCCCCCGGGAGGGATCGGTCCACTAGATGGTGGTTTCCCCCCAGTCAGAATATATCCCACAGTTGATTGTGTCTGTCTGGAAAGGGTTTGCATTCTCTGGTGTAAAGATGTTCCAACAGGGTCCTGTGGAACATGAGGGGCCGTAGAGTGAAAATGTGTAAAGGTAGGAGTAGCGGTAGAAGTGCCTTGGGTATGAGTAGAGGTGATGACTTCAACATTAAGATGGACTTGTGGTGACGTAACAACAAGATCATTGACCTATTTGATGGGGTGATCAATAGTTTGACCAGATGGTCCTGCCTCAACAACAAGAGTGTCATGAGGATTAAGAGGTTGTCGAATGTATTCAAAATGATCATAAAGATCACACCCTGATGGAGTCCTCCATACAGAACAAGTAGGTGTGTGCTGTGTATCTACTGTGGTAGTAGGACAAATGGGGGTCCTATAGTCATCACCAAAAATTGGTTCCGTGGATCCCATATATGTCTCGATAATTGGTCTCAAAGGTAAACCTGGGACTTCTTCTTCTATAACATTACCGAGCGAGTCCAATCAAAGAAGGAGTGGTTCAATAGGAGCTGTTGACACAGGTGTAGTGCGAGGAGTGGGATTTTCAATCGTAATCAAGGCTCTTTCCGAATTTTCTAACAGAGGAGTAGCAACACTCCCAACATCAGAACGATTTTCTACCTCTCCAAGGTAGTTGTCTTCTGGTGAGTTAGGAGGTAAGGGTTGGTAGACTTCTTCTGGAGGCAACCCTTGCATTCTACATGATCGAAGAAAACCCTTATCATCTATAGGATCAATTTTGAAGAACTATTAAAACAACAACACATGCTAAAAAATCTAGAAATACCAACGAGCAAACACACCTTATCTCGATGACCATACTAGTTGGTGATGAAATCCAACATCGCGTGATCAAGTCAAGAAGGGGCTAGGATATGAGAGGGTGGAATAGTTACGATGGCGACCTGCTTAACGGACTTACGCCTTGCTGCAAGCTTCCATACAATAATCGTGGATTTACCCTCCAAGGAGCCCGAGTGAGTTTGACCACCGTCTGTTCTAGGTACAATGAAGACTTACCTTCACCGTCACCTTGTGTAAAGACCCTAAATATTATAGCTGCTAAGGAAACCAACTCACAATCAGCCCCTGGGTGGGTACAGTCGATAGTCCAGTCGGAACGTATGGGCAGGATAACAAGTCCGAAATCCTTCGAGAGAACTAAGGACAAGTGGACCGGTAGAACTCCATAGGACCCCTAACAGATTCATAATTCATGAAGCACTAAAACCAAATGAATATAGTTGAACCTCAAGAAGAACCCCCAATATACGATCTGACTACTATGAACAGTTAAACCACAGAGGGATAATCTTTGTAGCTCTCTGGAACGCAACCTCGTGCGTAACCCCTATGTGAGAGGGGAATCCTAGATAAGCTTATAAGAAAATTGGATTTTCTCTCCCTATCACAAGATGCTAATGTTTGTTTTGAATGATTTGGAGAGTTGTACTCACAGCCTAATCCAAAGCGCTAATCCTAGTATAATGTTGGTGGAGGAATCTAAAAAGAAAAAAATTCTAGATTGATTTTAATTAACATTTATTTTTGTGGTTGTTCTTTACTCAGAGGTGAATGAGTGTCAAACTAATGATATTATGACTCGATTCCCAAAAATGCATAAGAAAAATGATAAACAACCTTTTATTTCAATGAATTTATATTTATGGGAAGGAGAATAAATTTTCATTTTCACTATCAAACACAAAAAATGCAGAGACTTCATGCAATTGTTCTCAATCAAGAATTCGATTCAATGCTAAACTATTCAAAAAATGATCCTAATATCCAAAAGCCAATCGTGAAAATATATCTCTTTCTTTAAATATGAATTATAATCATCTTGATTCAAAGCTTCTTATGCCAACCATATTTCATTCTTCGCAAGTTGCAAGCAATTGGAAGCAAACAACATATAAACAAAAAACACGCTCTCATTATGATCAAATAAGAAGCAAAAACAAAGCCAAATTTTCAAAAAGAAAATCAAAACTCAAACAAGAAGAATTGCTTGGAAAGATAACTCAAAGATCAAATGACTCAACACACAGATCTTTGAACCTCCTTGTAACAACTTTCATACAATCAGATAATCGAGAAAGTATCAAACCAACTCCAGATCTCAAAGAGGAAGAGTGATTCCAAAACAAGGAAGAGTGATTTCAATATCTTTTAAAAAACCAAACAAAACATCAAAAAACCTTTGGAAATCAAATGGTTGCAAGCTTTACATAAGACACATACTGATAGCAACAGTCCTAAGCAGGATAAAAAACCAAAAATTACACCCAAAAGAAGTATCCCAAGAATTTTCAATCGAATAGAAAATTGACGCTCTGGTGATAAAGGAACCAAAGCATTGCAATGCTATGCAAAGCACTGTAGGGGAGCGCTAGCGCTCTGGATGTAAAGGAAGGGGAGTGTTGGTTTCTAAGAACGAAGAGTGCTGACCCAGAAATCAAACAACTCATGAGAACTTAAAAATCAATGTGTGTAGGATGACTTCAAGAGTAACAACACATATAAAAACCATAAAAACACAGTGAATAGGATCTAAAGATAGGAAACGACTAAAACAAGACCAAGGAAGGAAACCAAAACTGAAAGCTTCGTTCCCCAGTGGAGTCACTAATTTCCATTGTAGGAAAATTCCCCTGTGGACAGGTGAATTCCCTCTTGGATCTTAGACCCCTATGACCAAGACAAAAAAGTGTTAACTTCGAACACTGACTTTCCTTTAAACATAGCTAATCTAGTCAATAGAGAAGAGCAAGAAAGTATGAGTACCTTTTTACAAAGTTTTTCCTCGCTCAGTCCAAGTTGAACTTGATCTCCAAGTCCTTTAATGAGTCCTGCAATCCAATAAACAATAAAGACAAAGCATACTTCATATTCTACCATGATTAGTTTAAAGCTAGATTTATCCAAAAGACAAGCTCATGCAAATGTACACAATCTTGACGGAAACAGGCCAAGCACATATATTAATGAGAACAAAATAAGGTGCTTACAAACTGTAGATGCAGATGTAGTAGCCTCACCAAGCTCTCCTTGGCCAACCCCTTGCTCGAACGATCCACAATCAAAATGACACTACTTTTCACTGATTATTCTCATCTTTTAACCATGAGAATGCCTCCTTATATAGGCTTTGAGAGGCTTAACCAACTTATATATTCTTGGGATAAGTTGAGGATATTACTCCATCGGTTGTGGGACTCCCCTTAGATATAGCCTTAAACTTGGATTTGAGCCAAACTGACTCGGATATTTCTCAGTTGTCTTTAGAGATAAGGGGTATTTGTCCCCAATATTTGCTCAATAGATCGTCGCTCCTTCAAAGTGGGCCACAGAGCATTGCAACGCTCCCTTCTAAGAGGGAAATAAGCGGTATCGCTCCCTGTAAGTGGGCAGGGGAGTGCCGACCTCCAAAAATGATTTTATTATGGTAACTTCTCAAGGTAAAAGTTTGTACTCTTTGCCAAAATATATATTTTCATGTTCTAATGAATCTTAGAGGATATCTCAAGTATTATTATGATGTTGTCTGCGATGCAACACAGGTGAGACGACAATATGATTTCTGCGACACTTGAGACACTTGCGATAAAAGAGAGACACTTGCGACACTTGCGATAATGACAATGAGACATCATCGAAGTGAGCAATTTTGACGTGTAACACTACTTGATGCATAAGATTATGCTTGTGAAGCATATGGTAAACATGCTTGAATAGTAAAGAAGTTTTGTGAGAACTTAGAAATGCTCAATTTTACTGTATTATAGTGCAATGTATTCTAACATATGTTGAGGCCAAATAACATTTGCATACAATGGTTCGAATTCTAGCATAATTCCAGGGTTATTCATTTTTAAAAATCCAATTTTTATTTTGACTAAAGACCCACGAAGGAGCCAAAATGTAGCATCCAATGTCAACAAAATTCCTTTTTTTAGCAGATGTGGGCCACCTATCTTCCCATTTGTCGAGTTCTCTAAACAATCATCTTCCTTCTATTTTCAAGAGATTAGTTCCACAAATGAAGGGGGTAGATGAACATTCAAAGGCCACCTGACAACAATGATTTTTCAACAGGTTTTCAGCTATTCGATGTATCAAAGCAACATTTTCCAAATTTAAGTTACTTTGATTTATTGTTAACATGTTTCTCCTAGAAATTAGTAGTTAGTTTACAAGTGTCATTTATTTTTTGAAACTGATTGTATTTCTGGCATAAAGAGGTTTTGAACTCCGGATTTCCTGTAATTTGATGATGTAACATTTTTTCCATATTTCCAGGATAAAGTTTCAGAGAGGGAGATCTAGTGGTGAGAGGTTTCTCAAATAATTTGTAAAGAAAACTCTGTTTTGGAACTCCTTTATGTAGATACTTAGTTGATGGTAGAGAGATGCCATGCAGAGGTTTTGGTGGTTTCAGTGACCTTCCATTCACCATTTGACCGAACCATAAAGAGGAAAAATATCCTGGCATCAGAGACCACCTTTTTCATTGCTTTATGGAGATCAAAGACCACAATAGTTGGTACTCCCTCCGGTACCTTGTAGAGGTGATCTCCCAAAGTAATAATAACACTACGAGGCCTAGATTCATAAACAACATGATTCTTCCACATATATGGTTGTCCTAAAAAAACATCACAAACTTCAATAGGGGAAACATCACACAATACCTCATCTTTGAAGGGTTTGATATCATAGTGCATGCAACATTTCTAGATGACGTGGATATCCCATAATTGGATGATCCACTTGATGGTGTATGGTTGAGGATGTGGCTTCATTTTCAGGTTCAACCTCTTGACGACCTATGCTAAGATTAGGTTCTTCTATCTATCACTGTCAACAATGAAATGGATTGGGGTACCCTTCATCCACATCTGTGAGTGGAAGAGGATATCCCCTTCTTCAAGATCCTCTAGTTCCTCTGGCTAGAATTTTATGGTAGCGATGGTAACACTGGGTTCTGTGCCAATTTTCCCTTTTCCCTTTTCTGGTTTTGAATCATAGTTTGAGTCAACATTTGACCCTGAGTCTTTCTTCTCATCCAACAATGACTGTTTGGAACAACATTCATTAGTATTGTGCCAAGGGATTTTGTGGAACTCTCACCCACTTTCAAGTGTCCTTATTCGAATTTACATTACCCTTCTTTTCTGGTGGCTTGGAGTGGTTGTCCTGGACACTAGTACATATGGGACCAAAATGCGATGAAATATTTCCACGCTTCTATAATTCATGGAAAATGCATTAAAATTTTGGATTTATTTTAATTTTTTTTTTGGATTGGACCTGACATTCGTCGCTATAGCGACAATTTCACAAAATTGTCTATGTATCCACGAATTTTCATCGCTATATCGACACTTGTGCCACATGTGCGAACCACACAAGAAGTGCAACGTGTATTTCTTTTTTCAAGGGTCAAATCATTTATTTTCGTTGCTATATCGACGAGAATCGAACTATAAATACATGTCCTTAAGACAAATTTCGATAAATTTGCTATAGTTGCGACAATTTTGCTGGTGATTGTTTGAGCTTTGATTTTTTCTATCATGTATTGGTTTAACATATCCAATTCTCGTGTTGGAAGATTGGTTGTTGTCATTGATGTCAACCCTACTCATGGGTTTTGGACCACAAGATTGATGAAGGTATTTGGACATGAAGGACAATGCACATGCAGATACAACAACCATGGATGGATAGTATACATCATGTTGTTTCTGGTGGTTTGTGGCACATTACGTGGATCCTCATGGTTGAGGAGAAATGAATTTTTGAAGATGACAAAGTGAATTGAAGAAGGAAGTACATGTAGGCCCTGAAGATAATTAAAGAAAAAGAATTACAAAATAAGAAAGTGTCATGTTGGCCCTAATGTTAAAAGGAAGTGAGATAAATGGTATAAATACATATCATTATACATTCATTTGATACTATTATCACTCCAGGAAACTCTCCTAGGCTGTATCTCAGAGATGCCTGGTAACTTAACCTTTTTGTAAATATTTTCTCAATAATGGGTGTAGGTTTGGATCAAGATGAATATCTTAAATCACTAGATTGTATCGTCAAGATAGTCTAGATATATTCATACAATACAAGGCCTTCAAGAGCTATTATCAGATAGGTTTCTAAATCAAATGGATAAGAAAACCAATCAATTAACCAGAACATACATAGGCAATATATATGATGGGTCAACAAACTAGCAAAGGATGCTTATGATTCTTGCTTAACAATCAAAGGTAAGATGACAGTTACCATGGGACCATTAAACATAGACAAAGGAATGATTTCAACTCATAGGCATAGAAAAAGATAAAAGAGAGTCTGACAATAACAATGAAAGAAGCTTGCAGGCTTAATATATTAAAGAAAGTGTCTTTTTTACAATAACAATGGATTATAGAACTCAAAATCGAACCTTTTGTTCATCAAATGTTTTGGGCTTTATAGCCCTTTACAAACAGTTTCAAGATCCTAGATTACTGGATCGAATTTTTCCTAAAATAGAAAATCAATAACCGGCCCAAGAAAGTAGGTAAAGATCCTATAAACTAGGTCAATTCAAATTCTCAAATGATCTTTACGTTCTTCAGATTCTTTGGTAGGTGTAGTGAGACTTCCGAGGCTGATGGATCTCATGTGATATGGGAGGAGTCGAACATGACACCTGTTGATAGTCAAACAACTTCATATCCTTGAAAATAGCTAACTGTTTTTTACCTTTCTGTCTTGTAGAGCACCTCCAAAACCAAAACAAACTCTTGATAAGGATTTCATTAATTATCTTCCATCAATTGGAACCATTTCTGAGGATTTTGGACAAGGAAAACTTGGACCTGTGCAAAAATATTAACTTTCTGCCTTATCAGTGCTTTCAGTAGCTAGAGTAGATAGAATTCAGACCAATTAGCTACTGAAAGCTCTTCTTTCGGTGGCTAATGAACAATATATATGTTCGACTAAGCCATCGAAACCTGAGACTATCAAAATTTCAAAAATACCCTTTGTCTTAGCTCAAAAAACGCCTTAGGACTGATCTTTTTAGGCTTCTGCATCTTGCTCAAACATTGTAGGGTTACTGGCTGCCTCTGGTTCATTGCACTGAACTGCCACCTCTGCTAGGGTCTCAAGAGAAGCATGTGTCTGAGCCTGGTGTTTTGAAGACATAGCTTGTTTCCTCAAAGCCCTGACCTTTTTCTTCAAGCCCTGAGCTACTCTCCATAAGCTATTGTAGTCTTTTACAATCTTGTCCTTCTTTGTCTTCTCCTTTATGCTTTCATGGGCTAATCTTTCCAAGGATGAGTTTCTTTCTGCAAAGTTATTCGACAAGGTTTCATACCTGGTTTTGATTACCCTTTCTAACACTTCTTTCTTGGCTAACTTCTTCTTAAACTTCTTGATTTCCTTTGATTTACTCTGCTTCACTCGTTTTCTAGATGAGACATCTGCAATTTGTGGTTCTTGTTCTTCTTGAGGTGTAGGTGATGGAAGGTCTTCATAACTTGCTGTGTATATATCCACAAAAATAGATTTTTCACGCCCTGTGGTAACTGAATCCTCATGCCCTGTTTCAATCTAGTGCTCTTCATCCTCCGAGTCTGTGTAAGGAAGATTAAGAATGTTTTTGTTCACTGGGGATTCTTTGGCCTTTTCTTTTTCACTGTTGAAATTTAATTTCTTCTTAGTTTTGTCAAGCTTAGAGGAAGGAGAGGGTTGATTAACTGGAGCTGGAGAGATATCTCTCCTCCTCCTCTTTCCACTTCTGGGAGTAGAAGACTTCTTGGAATGAGGACTCTTTTTACCTTATGGCTGAACCTCAGTCTGGAAATCATTCCAGAACAAGAAGTAATTCCACTCTTTGCCTCTCCTTTGCAACAACTCACAAACCAAAAGTTTAATCAAACTGTGGTGGGATAATCTACCTGCAACTTTATTGGGCTTGGCCTTGACTTGATGAGCCATTTTGGATAAAATTCTATGGAGAAAATAGGGCAGATTGAGTGGGTTTCTACCAGTCAAATGATTTATGAGTTTAAAATGGTAAATCATCACTCTATTATATCGCCCTTCACTAGTTATATAAACCATTATGGATTTTAGTAACTGCTGCCATTTCTCTTCAAGGAAAGACACATGGATGTCTTTCTTCCATATCAAACCCCTGTGTTCTGGTTTCAAATAAGACCCGAATTCAACATTCTTAGTGACATTAGTTTTAAACCATTTTTCTCCAGTCCTGGGAAGCTCTGTCACTTCATCTATGAGGGCTTCATCTATCTCGAATTCATCCCGACCTATGATTTCTTTCTTTCCATCAAAATTGAGGGAAAAGGCCTTTGCCACCTGCTGATGAGAACTCTGCAATTTTTTGAAAAAATTATAACACCCTGCATCCCTGAACAGTTGACATACCTCTAGGTGTGATTCCAAGTAACTGATGTCGTCGATCTCTTTCCTCAGGGTTGACTCTCCTTTCTTCATTTGCCACAATGCTTCCGCACACCTGTGATCGAAGGAACGAATATCGGGGGAGAGTTACACATCGTAGAGTTAGGGAGAGTCGGCTCGACTGTGACATAAATGAGAAAACTGAGGTGAGATTTAGAACGTGGCACTAATTACAAGGGATGCGATAGAACGGTTGGTGATTTGCAACAGTCATGGTCGATAACTGTAATGATGGAGGGTACGTAAACATATGAGTTGATGATACAACGATATGAAAATATTCGCTTATATCATATAGAGATCAGATTTTGGTTGTGAATGGTTCATTCTCCTGTCTTTTCGATGGCTTATTGCAATTATAAAACTTCGAACCCGACGGTTGAAATATGTGAAAGGACGTGCTGACTCTTTCCCCGCTTCTGCGATTTCGGTGGCTAAAATAGCCCTAAATTCCTTTGTTTAAGCTACCGAAAGCTAAAGCTTTCGGTGACTAATGAACAATTGAAATTTTCGCCTAAGCCACCGAAACCTGAGATTTGAATTAGATCAAATAAAAACTAAACAAAAGTTTATTTAAACTTTATTACATGCGTAAAGCTTTGAGAAATGAGCTTTAAAAATTAAAAAAAAGTACTTTTTTAAAAGACATCCCATCACCTAAAATGAAAAATCTCAATTGATTTATTTGAGGAGATAACATATACACAAGTCGAATTTCATAGGAAATCAGAAGTAAAGAAGGCCGGATTTCAAGGGAGGATGAAGTCTTTTGGTGATGTTTTCTAAGGTATGTTATTTAGAGGCCATCTTATCATTTTCGCTATAACTTTTTTTCTAGAATGATTCCGATGGTGAAATTGCTACGGAATTGAGAAGACATATCAAGGTACATGTGGTAAAAGTTTCAGCTATTGATTCTCTATAATTATGGAGATACACTCTGTGCAAGACAGGGTTTTTGACCAGTGCTGAAGCTAGTCAATAAACAGGTGTTCCGAGTAAAAAAATCATAACTTCTTCATAGACAATCTAAATGAAGTGGGAAAAATTCCATTGGAAAGAGTATAGACTATAGTTTCTTGTGTACAAGTTTCAAAATCGTATGTTAAATATTGAGTGCGGGGCATTCTGTACACGTTCGTCTCCTGAATAAACCAAAATTGAATAAATTCTACCATTCTTTCTATAACTTCTTTTTGGGGAGAATTCAAGGAGTGAAACTTGGGGGAGTTTCAGAGAATACATTGAGTAATATTATCTACAGGATCAAAGTATTCCAAGATTTGAATAATTTTAGAAATTGAAGAAGTATCATGAAGCATTATCAGGTTCTATGTGATGGTTGGTTGATGGTGATGATTTAATGTAAAGTTTTATTATCTCTCATATATTATTGGGTGGAAGGAAGGGGCAAGGATGGAGAGTTCAACCCTCTCTTGATATTGGAGGATTGTATCT
>ML815388.1:27869-62584 GCA_009831015.1 Picea engelmannii | reverse complement strand
AAGTCATTACTTCCCTTGAACAATAACTATTGATTATTTCTCATATATTGTGCATGGTGTATTGTGGTGTATTGGTGTAACTCTTATACTATTGTTCATTGATCATTGGATATAATTGAATGGTTTAAGTATAAGTTGAAAAACAATTTTTAAATTGTACTTGATATTGATTCACCCCCCTCTCAGTATCAACAATTGGTATCAGAGCCGGTTACCTTTAGTACAGTTTAACCACTGGAAGGAAGATCCTAAGAAGAAATGGAAGAAAAAATTTCAAATGGGATTCCACCATTTGATGGAAGTAATTTTGAATACTGGAGTAATAGAATGGAAACTTACTTGAAGGATCTTGGGGCAGATGTTTGGTTCTCATTTGCTTCAGGATACAATGCTTTGAAG
The DNA here is from genome assembly GCA_009831015.1 of Picea engelmannii. Lineage (NCBI taxonomy): Eukaryota > Viridiplantae > Streptophyta > Pinopsida > Pinales > Pinaceae > Picea > Picea engelmannii. The sequence continues at coordinate 62,185 of ML815388.1, read as the reverse complement.
AAACCAAAGACTGCAGCTCAGAAGGAATAAAAAAGGAACAACAAATTGGCAATAGATACCATCTTGGATGGATTGACAGATTCAGTGAAATCCAAGGTGGGATTATGTGCATCATCAAAAGAGATTTGGGACAAGCTACAAGACCTTTATGCAAGGGAAGAAGCAGAAGAAGAAGAAGTAGTTGAAGAAAATTACAACATCTCATATTTCAGAGAAGCAAATAGAGGTCAATTCTTTTTCTTTAATTGTGAAAGAGTAGGACATGTTGAATTTGAATGTCCTCATCCAAGGATTGAAAGAGGTGACACTGAAGAAGACAATTCCAATGAAGAAGAAGAAAATCATGAAACATAGATTATTCAACAAGAAGATGAGAATCTTAAAAAATTGAAGCATGTTGAGATTGAAAATAACAAACTCAAAGACACGCATAGAAAACTAAGAAGTGAATTGGGTATTTGTGAAAAGAGAGTTGTAATCTTGAAGAAACAATTAGAAGACTTTGATAAACTAAGAGAAGAAAACATTTCCTTGAAAACTCTACTCGAAGAAGAAATAATAATAGGAGAAGTAAGGAATGTCCAAATGACGAAGAAAGAAGAAGATTGCGAGAAACTTGAACAAGAAGTTGTCTCATTGAGGAAGACTTAAGAAACTCTCAAGTGCCAAAAGACTTAACACATCTTGGATGCATGGGTGAAACTTCATACAAAGAAGATGCAAATACCAACAAGAAGGTTGAAGAAAGAGCTACACATACAGTTGATGAGAAGTGGACCAGTATACCAGAAAGAATGAATGATTACAAAAGAGATGAATATCCAAGAAGACCTCCTACCTTCAAGAATCAAAGAATCTTCAATCATTATGAAGGAAACTACATAAGAGTAGATAATGAATCCAGATGGACTACATCACAAAGAAGGCCACTTACTCCAAGGTATCAAAATTTCTTTCTTGGTCATTGTTATACTTGCAAATATTTTGGACATAAGGCAATTAATTGCAGAATCAATGAAAGGAACAAATACGCAAGAAACATGAATGGTGTAAATAGAAGATATGGAAATAATCATGGATTTGTCAACATAAGTTATAATTCATTTTCCCCATTGATGGACAAAATTATTGTATGCTACAAATGTAATTATCTTGGTCACAAAGCATGAAATTGCAGATATATGAATGAAGATGTCCTTATGCCAACCACAATATGGAGAAGGAAAGAGATTCAAAACAATGAATATTTTCGAATAAAATTAACCGCTGAAGAATGTAAAGAAGAAGATGAATGACACATAGATAGTGGATGTTCTTCACACATGACCGGGGATCAAGACAAATTCATCATCTTGAAGAGAAAGGGTGGTAATGTTGCATTTCGAGATGACTCATCTGCCAAAATGCTTGGAGAAGGTGTAGTATATCTTGGAAGAAAAAATGTAAAAGCAAAGAATGTCCTATTGGTTGAAGACTTGAAGCATAATCTACTTAGTGTTAGTAAAATGTGTGATCAATGATACACTCTTACATTTGACTCTCGAAAATGTAAAATCAGAGAAAATAACCCAGGAAGATTGGTTGCAACTGCAACAAGAAGACCGAACAACATATACATCCTAGACATGAAGAAGAGAGAGAAGACAAAAGCCACACAAAATGATTCCAAGGAAGAAAAAGTCCCAAAGAAAAAAAATAAGGATGAAGTATTATTGAGTGCCACATGTTCAAGGGGAGCAACCCAAAAGAAGAAGGTCACCTTATGCCATTGAACTCAGGGGGAGAAGCCCTACCCTTTTCCATTGATGTCAAAGGGGGAGAGAAATTGGGATCATGATTATAGGGGGAGCATGAGTGTTGCCATCAATGACAAAGAGGGAGATTGTTGGAAGATTGGTTGTTGTCATTGATGTCAACCCTAGTCATGGGTTTTGGACCGCAAGATTGATGAAGGTATTTGGACATGAAGGAAAATGCACATGAAGATACAACACCCATGGATGGATAGTATACATCATTTTGTTTCCGGTGGTATGTGGCAAGTCATGTGGATCCTCATGATTGAGGAGAAATGAATTTTTGAAGATGACAAAATGAATTGAAGAAGGAAGTACATGTAGGCCTTGAAGATAATTAAAGAAAAAAATTACAAAATAAGAAAGTGCCAGGTCGGCCCTAATGTTAAAAGGAAGTGAGATAAATGGTATAAATACATATCATTATACATTCATTCGATACACAAGTCAAATTTCAGAGGAAATCAGAAGTAAATAAGGCCGGATTTCAAGGGAGGATGAAGTCTTTTGGTGATGTGTTATAAGGTATGTTTTTTACAAGTCATCTTACCATTTTCGCTATAACGTTTTTTCTAGAACGATTCAGATGGTGAAATTGCTATGGCATTTAGAAGACATATCAGGGTACCTGTGGTAAAAGTTTCAGCTCTTTATTTGCTACAATTATGGAGATACACTCTGTGCAAGATAGGGTTTTTGACTAGTCCTGAAGCTAGTCAATAAACATGTGTTCCGGGTCAAACAGTCATAACTTATCATAGAGAATCCACATGAAGTGGGACAAATTTCATTGGAAAGAGTACAAACTTTAGTTTCTTGTGTGCAAGTTTCATAATCAGATGTTAAATATTGAGTGCGGGGCATTTTGTACAAGTTCGGTCTCCTGAATAAACCAGAATTGAATAAAGTCTACCATTCTTTCTATAACTTCTTTTTAGGGAGAATTCAAGGAGTGAAACTTGGAGGAGTTTCAGAGAATACATTGAGTAATATTATCTACAGGATCCGAGTATTCCAATAATTGAATAATTTCAGAAATTGAAGAAGTATCAAGAAGTATTATCAGGTTCTATGTGATGGTTGGTTGATGGTGATGATTTAATGTAAAGTTTTATTATCTCTCATATATTCTTGGGTGGAAGGAAGACGCACAGATGGAGAGTTAAACCCTCTCTTGATATTGGAGGATTGTATCTTCCTCTTAGAGGTTTATCCCCCCCTTTACATTTGGAAGCTGTAGCTACATTTGGAAGTCATTACTTCCCTTGAACAATAACTATTGATTATTTCTCATATATCGTGCATGGTGTATTGTGGTAGCTCTTATACTATTGTTCATTTCTCATTGGATATAATTGAATGGTTTAAGTATAAGTTGAAAAACAATTTTTAAATTGTACTTTATACTGATTCAACCCCCTCTCAGTATCAACATCTCGATCTACATAGCTAGGATTTTAGACTTGCAAGGTTAGTATTTTTAATTTTTCTGTCTCTTTTAATATAAAGCTATGTTACGATATTTAAATTTCAAAATTTTTTAACTTGAATGTTTTAACCAAATTTATTGTTTTTCAAAATTTAGCATTGCTACATATATTTCGTATTATTAAACATTGAAGTATATGCATTTTTAATTTTTTTAATAATGTTTTCAAAATTTAGCATTGCAACATATATTTCATCTGATTGGAGCTCGAAGTATATGGAATTTTAATTTAAAATTTGTTTCAATGTTTTAACAAAATTTAATTTTATAAATATTTAATTGGTTCTTATAGGAAATTACTGTGTCAAATTATATACTATGAATGAAAATTCAAGGATGCTTGCTCAATTTAGAGCGGCATTGGAGGCGAAGGGCGATGGAAAATGTTATTTCCTTGCAATGATTGCAGGGGCTTGCAAACAAGATGAATTTTAATAACAACAACTAACAAAAATTGTAGGGAGAAGGGGCACATTGAAGGGAGTTATGAATATCATTCCTTGGTAAGACATTATTCAATATATAATGTATTCTTTGTAACAATGATCATTTCATGTATTTGTCAAATGTTTTATCGTTTTAATATATATTCTATACACACTAATTTTCATACATTGTTTTTAAATAAAAAGACAATGCCCCCAAAATGTCGACCGCGAGAGAAATATTTTCCAAGTAGTAGCATAAATACTAATTTACAAGGTGAGGAACATGGAGATCATAATATTGAAGATTGATTTCTTAATGATTATATGAATGGAGATAACGTTATTGATACAAATCATGAAGATGGGATACATAGATTGATCCAATACACATTTGCTCCAATGGACGAGGACAACTAGGATAATATTCATGATGTTGATCCTCTACTTGAGAAGTCACAACAAACTCTTTATGAAGGCTCAACAACAAATCTTCTATTTGCCATATTGTTTTGGTGAAATTGAAGATTTTGAATGGTTTATCAAACACCTTTCTCACACAGATCCTAAGGTATGCAATGTATTATTTATGTCATGCTGACATGTACATATAGGTTGACTATTTTTCTATATTGTTATTGTTAATTAATTCGTAAAGTAGGGATGCAATATTTATAATTAATATTGTTTGCATTGACTTAGTTTTTTGAATGGTGTAGATTGTTAGGTGAATTTCTATTACCACTGTCAAATATTTTACCATGCACATATGGAGAAATGTATTTTATTATGAAGGAAATTGGAATGGAGTATCAAGCTATTGATGCATGTCCTAATGATCATATTGTATACTATGGACAATATGCATCAGAAAATGAATGTCCACAATGTCAAATGAGTAGATATCGAACTGATCAAGCAACAAAAAAAGTGCCTCACAAAGTTCTTCGTTATATTCCCATAATTCCACGTTTCCAACTATTGTTCAACTGCCAAAGTATAACACGGTTTATGGATTTCCATGCAAACAACATAAGTGAAGACGACTTTATCCGAATGCCTACAGCTGGTTATGCATTAAAGAACATCGAAGAAAAATGGTCAATTTTTAAAGAAGAACCTCGTAATGTTAGACTTTCATTGGCAGTTGATGGTGTCAATCCATTTGGAGAGCTTTGTTATACTTTCTCAGTGTGGCCCGTTTTTGTTATAAACAATAACCTTCCTCGGATGTCGATAAAGAGAGAGCACATAATGTTGGCAATGATTGTTCCAGATATTTAATTAACTTGTCTTTATTTACTTGAAAGTATGACATAATATTTCATTTCTTTGTTTCTTGCATGATAATTATATCTTTTATATATAAGGACGTATAACTAAATATAATTAATGTATGTTGAAACAATTAGGTAATTACCAAGTTAAATATATGAATGTATATATTGAGCCTCTTATCGATGAGATGTTGAAGTTATGCGATGGCATCACTATGTATGACATCTCTAGACCAATAGGGAAAAAACGATTTCAATTCCATGGAATACTTGCATGGAAAATTCATGATGCTCTCGAGTTAACACATTTTTGTGGTATGTAACTTTCCATTGCACTTTAATATTATATAATGTTTTTGAAAATATCATGCATTTTTAAAAATTGTAATCCTAATTTGCTACATTAATTCATATATCTTGCAGGTCTTCAAACAAAGGGTAAATTTGCATGTCCAGTTTGTGGTCCTAGGATAAAATCTCGTCGTTCAAGAATTTTAGGAAAGGAGGTGTTTGATGAGTATAGGAAATTTATGCCTAAGAACCATAGTTATCGAACTATCGAGAAAGAAAAATTCAATGGTAAAGAAAAGAATGGAAAAAAAACCCACGAAGAATGACACCTCACCTATGGAAGTTGGAATATAATAGAAATCGTCAAGGTATCAAAATTATTTATGTACCATATATGTAAATCTTATGATTTTTTTTCAGTGAATTTTGTTCAACACTGTACCTAGCTATATTGATTAATTAGTGTTAATGTGATTTCGTTTATGTTTCATGAATTTCATTAAGGTATGAATGGTCTTCCAGAAGGAATGAAAAGTTACCCCATATAATTCAATAGGTTTCCCTACTACGAACACCCACAAATAGTTCAGTTGTTTGATACAATGCATATCAAGAAGAATATAATGAAATTCTTATGGTGAATCTTAGATGGAAGGACTGACAAAGAAAGAATTGGAAATATTTGTAGTGACATCTAGGAATCCAATCATGCATTGCAAAGTGTGATTATTAATTATAATGGTGATGGTCGAGAACAAAATATTAGTCTTCCATGGTTATTGATAGAGCAACAAAGCAATGTTGTAAAAGAAGTCATTTGGAAAATTAGGTTTTCGACGAGGTTTTCGTTGAACATACAAAATATCTGAATGAAAAAAGGTGATTTTGGTGGGGTTAAAACACATGAAAGGCATACATTCATTAAGGTAATTATTATGTATATTAACATATTGGTATACATATTTTTAGTAATTTTTTCTCTTTTTTGGAAATAAATATTAATGATTTTCATTTTGTTACAATATGTTCTACCTCTATCTTTCCTAGAGAGCTTTGACAACAACATAAAACAAGTTATATATGATATTGGCAAATACATGAGGTAAGTAATGCATTTTTATATGGAAAATGTTTCTTCAGTGCTTTGTAGCAGAACTTATTGACATATTGTGTTTTATCTGCAATTTTATATATGTCGTGATATTGTTCAAACATATTATTTTCTTGCACCATTTGTAGGTGGGTTTCATCTAAATAAATCCATAAAGAAGATTTAAGGTATTGGAAGAGAGAAATTCCTTGATTAATGTGTGAAATGCATAAGTATCTACCTCCAACATTTTTCAATGCACAAGAACACTACCTCATACACTAAGTTGAGGAGATTGAATTATGTGGACCAATACACACAAGGTCGATGTGGATGGTGGAGAGGCAGTTGAAGTCATTAAAGGATTTTGTTGGACAAAGAGCATGTCCTGAGGGTTCTACGGTGGAGGGATATATGGTATATCAATGCATGGTGTATATTAGTCAATATCTTCCTAAATTAGCATAAAATATGAATGTGCCTCGCATTTGGCATCTCGACTCCATCAACAAATTTGAAGGGGAGGTCCTATTGGGGAAAGGTAGAATAAGGACTCTAAAAGGTAATTATATGTTGTATATTTAATATATTTGATTTTAGAATTGTTTGTTTGACTCATGTTTGAGTTAGGAAACCATCCCATACCGTCAATGCATGTGTGTTTGGTAACGATGAATTGTTTTTTATTTGTGCTTGTATGGACTTAAATTTGACATGGTTAGACTAGACACATACAATAACGGTATGGGAGGGTTTCCAGATTCAAACATGAATTACACAAACAATTCAATAATCAAACAACAAGCCTATATAATAATTAATGTGAATGGGGCCAATGTTGAAAATTTTCCAATTTGTGCTTGTATGGATTGAAATTTGACATGGTTAGAATAGATGCATGCATTGACGGTCTGGGAGGGTTGTTGGACTCAAACATGACTCACACAAACAATTAGACAATAAAAAAACAAGCCTATAGAATAATTAATGTGAATGGGGCCAATGTTGAAATGTGTTTTAGTGGTTTCTAGGAAGAAAATGACGATATCCTAGAAATACAAAGCAAATTTTATCAAATGTGGAGTTTTATCAGTGATGGAGATTATTTATTTTGTTCTTGGGTTTCAAAAACACATAGCTACCATGAATGCAAATTGCACAATTTTTTTTTTCTTTTGACGATAGCTTTTGGCTTCAAGTTTGTTCTCAGTCCGGGCTAGGTTTAACTAACGAGAATGGAGTTGTGGGTCATCAATGCTCTCGAAGGTCAAGAACCTTGGAAATTTCTCCTTAGGAATTGTATCAAGTAGTGATGGCATTTAGGCACAAAGGCATGGAAAATAATTTATTTTCAAACCACCTTGCAAACCCCTTCAAAAGTAAATATTTTGGGCACCTTTGTTGTACTAAATATTTGTAAGCCCCATGAGTTACTCAAGAAAGAGTCGCCTCTCAAGACAGTGCTATCATTTAATGATCATTGTCTCTGGTGATTGTTGTTGATCCTTTTAGATGGAAATCCTTTGGTGGATGGATCTTGGCCTTTAATCCTAGCTTTCATCAACGCATCCATTATGCCAATGACCTCCTTGATAGCTCTGCAAGGGGTTGAATTACATGCCCTAAACTTAACAAAAATACACACCAACAAAAATTCCATAACCTTAAGCCAAAATATGTACCACCTAGAGCTTGATCATATGAGTCCTCCATATTGATAAATGATTATCCAACCCAGGGACTCATAACCGTGATGTCCTTAATGTGGGTGCATCAAAACCATGAAGCACATATTTTAGTTATATTTAATTGCTAGGAAGTTATAGGCATAGTTGGAGTTTGTATGCTAATAACTTTTCCATGATTCCCTCCCCCTAGCAGGGTACTTAGCTAGGGGATCACCTTCCATGGGCCACACATTTTTTGGACACTTGAATGCTTTTAAAAGTTAAAGTGCTTTGATTTCATCCATAAAATAAAACATTTGGATACCACTTCTAGCAAGCTTTGGTTCAAAGCTTTGACATTATTGGTGCATACTTGGCCTAGGACCCTAGTGATAGCAAGGATATATTAGTGCATGATGATAATTTTTTTATCTGTTGTCCATCAATGTTATGGTTGATGTATGCTTGGTTTTTTCTAGTTTTGAGGCTACTTTGTGTACATCATAAGATAAAATTTAATATCGGTTACCCAACCCCGCACATACTAACCGTTTTGAGAGTTCCAAACCCTGCATAGATTACTGAACGACTATGATATTCCCCAACCTCGCGCAGTGTGAGAGATCCAATAGAAGAATAACCTAGCGCAGAGTGATTGACTGTGAGAGTGCCCTTGCTGGCCGAGCACATAGGATAATAATCTGTGAGGTTCCCTTGTTCATTGGAGCGAAAAAGGAGGATCGAGGAGTGAGTTAGATAAACAACGACATGCCAAAATTGTTAACACATTATTGCATTTAGGTTTAAATGAATTTAATGTATCCTGGTATACCATAAGTTGTTTTGGAATCAGGCAAAACAAACATATTTCTTGGTATATTATTATTATTAAGTTACGAAGGAACAGTCTAAGGTTTTCTTCGGGCCTATTAATGGCCCCCTCATAAGACTAACTGTGGGAGTCGCAGGCCCTCCCCCCCATCGTCCCCTTTTCTGACTCCATGAACCATTTTTGGTCCCCATTTTCCTTGGACAAGGTTTTGAAATTTCCTTGGACAAGGTTTTGAAATTTTTGGGTAAAAACCTCATTGGTTGGTTCTACAAATAAGTAGTAGAACCAACATGCATATGAACACCACTAGTCAAAACAACATCCTTCATTTCAACGGTATCTCCAAAAACCTACAATACAAGCAACATAATCTCAGTAATGTGCAATGCCAATATAGACTCAACCATAACATTGTATTATCAAGTGGCCCTGACTCAAAAAACTCCATGGAAACAACCTCAAGCATATCACCATCAATTGAATTTACATTCTCAACTACAATAACCTTAACTATAGTAACATCAACAAGCTCAACTACAACAACAATGTGGAACAAGGTGCCATGCTACTTAGGCACTTGGAAATAAAACTCAGTTATGCGCAACTGAGAAATGGTTATGGGTCGCAGCCATTAACCTAATCAAGGTATGGGAAACATACACAATATTCAACCACTACACCCATAGATCAGTTGTATACGGAAGCTAAATCGATATGCACACTCTAGCTAGTGGTATTAACACTAGTGCACAACAATATCTCTTATCGATGCCATACATTGTAAGAAACACAATTGGTTCTCTCTCACTCACAATACATTGCCAACAAAGAAGTTGGCTCTCTCTCTCTCTCTCTCTCTCTCTCTCGATCACCATACATTGCAAGAAATGTAGTTGGCTCTCTCACCAGAATATCTTTTATTAAATCATACACTATACTCTCACAATGAACTCTTTTGAATAGATTCATGTAGTCTTGAGCAAGCATGGTTACTACACCAACCATAGATGTTTATCAAAACTTTAATATCATATTCCATTAACAAATAGGATATGCACCCTCACTAGTTCTCCACAAGCCATCTTCAACTGCAACATGTCAGTGCCACTTTGTGAGCAATAATAATTTTGGTGCTTACTACTCATTGACATGCTAGTTCAAATTTCAACCAACAAATTCTTCCCAAGAATTTTGTTTGAAGTTCCCCTTTAGACCTAAAATAAATGTGAATCATAAGTATCGAAGGTGAAACTCAAATTTCTAAACATAATAGAGGTCATATTAGCGCCATAACATTAAATTCTAAGTGTAGTGAAATTAATGGTTTTTGGGCTTTAAAAATAGATCTAGGGATTGGTAGAAATGGAGAGACAAAGTACGAAAATGACTCTGTACCTCCACACCACCTATATGTGATATTTCCATGACTTGGTTTAATCAATTTCAAAGTTTACTTTTTGTTTCCTCGTTAGTTATGAAGCGTGTGAGCATCTAGTTTGAGGCCTTTCTTGGTCATAGTATCAAGGATTTCTCTTACTTTCTCCAAGTTTGCTACAAATAATCGAGTAACCAGAACATAGGTCACATTTCATAAAATTGCATGTTTTTTATAGTCTTTTGCAATTTCATGTTTTTTATAGTCTTATACATTAGATCATTTTGTGTTTTATAGTATTAGTTGGACTCTTATTTCAGGATGATTCTTGGTTAGAAATTTACTGCCACATGTAGATGTATGACTTGATGAATTTATATATCCTTGATGGTTGATGATGAAATTCTATACTCAACACCCTTTCATGCTTACCTCCACTAATAATTGACTATGATGAACCTAGACACCTATGTGATTGTTAAATTTTAGGGCTTGATTGATTGGCTGTAGGCTTCTTTTAAATCTGACTGTACTTTTGTAATACCCTTGTTTCCCTAGTTTCTAAATATAGCTATAACTGGATGAAAGTATGTGGAAAACTAGATATGTGTGAATGCTGGATTTAATGAACCTTTTGTTATAAAAGGTCAATGTATGTATTTTCTGTTATTAATAGAAAATGGATAGTGTTGCATAACTGTTTAAAGGGGGGTTTGCCAAGATAGACCATGATGCTACGAGAGAGATGGTGAGGCGAACTAGAAATGGTTGAGATGACCCCCCAATAAACCAATACCTTACTAGATTTAACGACTTAGACCCATAAAATCACTCTAACCCAAAAATGAATTACCAGTCAGACTGGTAGCTAAAAGAGTCCTCCTCAAGAGTTAATGAGGAGATGGGGCAGAGTACCCATCTGCAAGATTTCCAAAAATGACCATGAGCTGGGGATTCCGCCCCACACAACCTTGCTGAGGAATGAAATAAAAGAGGTAATTTGTGGGAAGAGGCATATCTACGAGGAGGCGGAGTCGGAAGACCAATCTCAAGAAGAGAAAAGAGTGCTTGCAACTCTTTGGTTCGAAGAAGAAATCGGAAATAAGCTCGTTTTGGGCACAAGAAGTTGTTAGCAGTGTTTTCGTCCCAAGCTGATAAACGGGGCTGGTGAGTGACTGTGGAAATACTCGTGCAAACCTCCTTGCTTGGTACAGAGAAAACCGATGGCCAAGATCCTCTGGGAGGAGGAGAGTAACCTACGTCCTTGACTGTCACTGATTAAGAAGAAAGAGTCTCTCTCAGACCATCATGGTCTAGCTCAGGGGTGGCCAACGGTAAATATATTTAGGAGTGATTGTGCCTATGGTTGGGTGGAAACAATCGCCCCTTTCAGCAGTCACTTCAGGAATTCTAGTTTTCTGATAAGTATTTTCATACTCTATGTATTTAAATGGAAATGATGATTGAATATATTTATATGTCTATGACTGAGTTGTGTATTGAATGATTAAAGTAGAAATATGTATCATCCGTCTGTGAACCCATGATTTTGAGTGGTCTTTTGCTTGCCTCGTTTTAGAAGCTAGAGAGCTATGGGATGTAAGTCTTCAAGAGTGTTGAGCAAGGATTTATGAGGATACTTAAGTCCTCCCGACCTCTAGAATCTACCTTTATGGGAATACTAAGTTCAAACCCAATGGAAGGAGAGAGCCTCCTTCAGACCTTTCACTCATGTGACCAAGGGCTCATTCCCGTGTCCTTAACCAATTCAAGGCTAAGAGATTAGCGCGTATCCCACAAGAGTTTTCAAAGGACCCATGTGATTGAGGTTTGGGAACCCTGCGCTAGGCCCAGAAGGAGATAAGCCTTTCTGGCTTCAGAACTCTAGGAATTTGGAGCTCCAGAGTGCTTCGACCTTACCATCTGTAAATCGGTTGAAGGAAACTTATTGTTCTGGTTTCCCATGAGGTTGATCGGTGCCTGGTAGTCTCCCTAACAGTGGTAGGTAGACCTACCCCACGATTACACCTTAATCCATTCATCAACTGCGAAGTAACGCGAGCCACAGATCCGAGGGTATTCAATATTCCCTTGGCTATTGGATCTATGCTGAGGTAAGTCCGACAAAGTCCTACTTCGGGAGAAAAAATATGTTATAGCACGAAACTCCTCGAACATCGGAGTTACAAAGTGATGAGATTTATGGATTTAGGGAGTTCGTTAAGAACCCCTCTTAACTGTCTGATCATCCAGTGGAGGGACCCGCGTATAGTACTTCAACGAAGTCCTACTTTGAGAGAGCATAGCGACCATGATGATGAAATCCCCGAAGGCCAGAGCTGCAAAGTGACGAGGACCGTAGATTGAGGGGCGCTTCAGGATATCCCTTGACCATTAGATCTAGACCATGGTCAACTCAATGCTGACCACTTTGGGAGCAAGGAGGAAACCACATTGTGAATCCCTTGAACATCGAAGTTATGAAGTAATGAAGGCCATAGATCAAAGGATCTATGTGGATGCATCTCGACCATAATATCTAAGGGCGTAGGAAGGCCATCAATATGGAGTGACCTGGCACAGTGATGTCACCCAACGTGACGTGGACCCACATTGGGCGTGCCATGTGTTGCTTGGATTCATATGTTTCGTAGACCCTATGTGTCCATTAAAATGTGACACGTGTCTCCCACTGTAGGGACCATGATGCAGGAGCATCGTGCAAAGCCCAAAGCGCGCGCTTAAGCCAAAGAAATAGTTGGATGTGCGGAGGAAGAAAATAACATGTTCTCATAAAGACCCATTTTGAATTTTGAAACAAAGTCATTAATATAGTAGTTAAGAGGAACGTACTCACATTTATACTTTGGAGATTGTAAATGGATCTGGGGAAATTCTCCCATTCGTCTTTTGTATTAAGGCATTTATGCATAGTTAATGAAAGTAGGTAGGTTTGAATGATAGATTAGACAGTTTTAGGAATAAGAGGGAAAATGGATATAGACACCCTCATTCTTGTATCTTGTATCATTGTATCAATCAGAATTAGAAGAGCTAAGCACATTAGCATAGAGAAGGAGAGAGATGTAGCAGAAGAATTGTAGAAGAGAACCCATGTACAAAAGTTTGAATTAATATATGAAGCTTTGATTCAGACTCACAGTGTTATGATGTTTTCTGTGTACACATGTTGAATGGTTTGTTTACAGTCTCTTACTCTCTTTGTCATGCATTTTTGTTATTATGTGTTGAATGAATGATTTCATGTTGAATATATGAATTCTGAGAGAGAGAGAGAATGAGTTTCAATTGTTTCTCATCCCGAGTGAGAAGTTCCTGCAAGGAGTGCAGTGAAGCGTCCGTAAGGAGTGCATTGACGAAGATTCAGAGTTTATCTCTGTAGCTCAAGAGGGATATTGTTGTTTTCATTTCAACAGAAGTGCAGGAGTAGCACAGGAAGTCGTGCAAGGAGTGCGCAGGCGTTGGAAGTCTTAGGACTTATCAACTAAGGAGAATTGAAAGACTGTTGTTGCAAGAGGGGCACAGAGTCGGGAGGTCAAATACGTAGAAGTATTTGAGCGGTTGTCGCAAGGAGTGCGAGTAGGGACCCTTTTGGAGGATTGAGTTTACGAGGTGAGCTCAAGAGGGTTGATACCTTCGAACTACTTCAAATGGAGATGACAGTTGAAGTCATCTAGCAGAAGTTAAGTTCTAGTGGGAGAATACTGGTTCATTTAGCAGGAGCGGTTAAGGAAGAAATTGAATGGTCGGAATTCTCCGAGAAGAACTCCCGAAATCATGAGGACCGTGAGATCCAGAAAATATGCAAGGTGGATAAGGGAGGACGAACCCATCAGTTGGTATCAGAAATCAACGTGGACCATTGATTGTGACTTGTTGTGAGCCATCCAATCATTTTGGTGTTTCGGGGTTTGGGAAACTAAGAGGACAGTGGCTTGGGATCTAGAGTTTTGAACTCCCGATACCCGAAAGTCTGAAATCACGCTGGTCATTGGATCGGAGGGAGGCTTGTAGCCATTGATCCTGTAGAAGGTATCATTTCGGAGTTCGGGGTTTTGAAGGTCGAAGAGCTGGGAGCTTAACATTCAGATTCACGAAATCGCGAAGTTCGAAACCCTGATGAAGTGACACGACCCATGTGGAAGTCAACTCTGGCTGACTTATCGGGTTTCAACATTTTGGCATTTCGACATTCGCGAAGACGAGAGGTGAGGGATCCTTTGTTTCAGGATTTTCGAAATCGCGAAACGCGATAAGGTCGTGAAAGAGGAGGACGTGGCAACATTTCGGGGATTCGTCATTTCAGGTTTCGACAGTTGAAGGGCCGAGAAACTCGACGACAGGTATCACAAAATCACGAACCCTGAAGTCCTGACTTAGAATAGGGCACGACACTATTGTGGCCAAGGGGATTTGAGTTGGCATCTGGTGTTTGTTCATACAGGCTCGACCCATAAGGACCTTTGGATTAAATTTGTTGAAGGTTCCGATAGGAATCTGAAAGAGCCGCTTCGGCTCAGAGGAAGATTTGAACGATCCTAAGAGCGGATCTCGACCTACGGGTTGGGGGTCTGCATCAAGTGGTATCAGAGCTTGATTATGTTTGTATACTGCAGGCAAAAGAAGTGAGAGGGGAAAGAAGCAACAAAACATGTCTTTTCTTTCTATAGCAGAGAGAACAGAGGAATATTTCTTAGCCATGCCGTCGAGAAGGAGAGATAGACCTATGCCTGATCCAGCAGTGGAAAGGGAAATGTGCGAACTACATTCCAGGCTTGATGCCATGGAGACAACACAAAGGCGCACAGTTGACACTGGGGATATTAGCAAGGCTGACAGTGAAAAGGAAGCTGGACATGAAGGAGAAGAGGTCGCAGTCGAAGATGTTGTAGATGAACGCCTATTCAGGGATGTTGCAAGGATAGGTGCCAGGGAAAAAATGGACATTCCCATGTATGAGGGAAACCTAGATGTTGAAGAGCTTCTAGACTAGATTAGAGCTCTGGATAAATACTTCGACTATGAGGATGTCGAGGAAGATAGAAAAGTCAGACATGCTGTTATTAGACTTAAAGGGCATGGAACATTATGGTGGGATGAACTGCAGGCTGACAGACGCTGCAAAGGAAAGCAAAAAATCAAAAGTTGGGATAGAATGGTTGTGAAGATGAAGGCCAAATTCATACCTAAGGATTATCAGATCACCCTGTTTTGGAGAATGCAAAATTTGAGACAAAAGCTGATGTCAGTAAAAGAATATACTGAGGAGTTCTACAAAATAAACATCAGAGCAGGTCATTGGGAAAGCGATGATGAGAAGGTTTCCAGATACATGAATGGTCTGAGATATGACATTCAAGATGAGATGAGCATGATGATCATTCAGAATGTGGAAGATGCTTATCAGATGGCTCTGAAAGCTGAAGAGAAGCTGAACCGAAAGCAGGGTTAAAGAGGCCGAGGCAGAATTCAAAGCAGAGGCAAAGGAATTGCCCAAGATAGAACTCAGAAACCCAAAGAAGAAGGGAAGAAACCTCAAACTCAGTATGAGAGAGGAGGAATCTCACATAGAGGATAGTATGCTGATAGAAATACTTTTCCTCGAACCAGAGGAAGAGGAAGAGGTAGAGGAGGTGAAGTGAAATGTTTTGTCTGTGGGAAAAACAGACATAAATCTTATGAGTGTCCAGATAGGAAGAAAGAAGGTGGTGAGACTCACATTGCTGAAGCACAAGGATGGAATGTTGAGGCAAAAGATGCTGAGGGTAGAAGATCATTGATGATGAGGAAAGTTCTCTTAACGCCAGAGAAAGAGGTAGAGAACCTAGCCCAAAGGAATAGTCTTTTTCAGACTGCTTGCAAGACCAGAGATAGGGTATGCAAAGTGATCGTGGACAGTGGTAGCACAGACAATCTCGTTTCTACATAAATGGTAGAAAAGATGGAGTTGGAGACGAGCGTACATCCAAGCCCATACAGAGTTTCATGGCTACAAAAAGGACATCAGGTAAATGTCACTAAACAATGTTTAGTTGAATTTAAAATAGGAGGATATAAGGATGAAATACTATGTGATGTCATTCCCATGGATGTTTGTCATATCTATTGCTGGGTAGACCGTGGCAATATGACAAAAATGTGGTTCATGATGGGAGAAAGAACACATACACGCTAGAGAAGAATGGGAGAACTCACATGTTGTTACCGATTAAGGATAAAGAGATGAAACCAGAGGTAAGCAACACTGTACTTCTCATGAGTGGGAAGAAACTTATTAAGGAGGTTAAGAAGAAGGAAGATACACAATTCATTGTGGTCATGAAGCCTAGAATTGTTTTAACCAGTACAAGAGTGGATGATTTACCAGAAGAAATCCAACAACTACTGGAAGAGTTTGCTGATATAGTAGTGGACGACCTACCTCGTTCGTTGCCACTGATCCAGAGTATAAGCCATCATATTGACCTTATACTTGGAGCCAGTTTATCAAACAAAGCAGTGTATAGATTGACACCGCAGGAGAATGAAGAAGTCAAGAGACAAGTCCAGGACTTGATGGACAAGGGATTGGTTAGAGAAAGCCTGAGTCCATGCGTTGTTCCGACAATGCTCATCCCAAACAAAGATGGAGGCTGGAGGATGTGCACAGACTCCAGGGAGATTAATAAAATCACCATCAGATATAGATTTCCATTGCCAAGGATGGATGATTTGATGGATTGCTTGAGTGGAGCAAGATTTTTTTCAAAGGTTGATTTGAAAAGTGGATATCATCAGATTTGCATGAGGGAAGGTGATGAATGGAAAACAACATTCAAGACGAATGAAGGGATGTATGAATGGCTTGTCATGCCATTTGGATCAACAAATGCACCAAGTACTTTCATGAGATTAATGAATGAAGTCCTGAAGGAGTTCATCGGGAAATTCATGATCGTATATCTTGACGATATATTGATTTTCAGCAAGACTGAAGCAGAGCACTTGAAGCACTTAGCTGCAGTGATGAGAAGATTACAGCAAGAGAAGTTGCGGATCAATGTGAAGAAATTGTCGTTCATGAGGGAATAACTCATTTATTTGGGTTTTGTTATTTCTGTAGATGAGCTAAAAATGGACTCGGAAAAGGTGGATGCAATTAAGAATTGGCCATCATCGAAGAGTGTGTTTGAAGTTCGAAGCTTCCATGGTTTGGCAAGTTTCTACAGGAAATTCATTCGAAATTTCAGTGGAATCAGTGCACCGATGATGGACACAGTGAAGAAAAGACATAAATCTTTTCATTGGAAAGAAGAAGCCAAGAAGAGTTTTAATCTAATGAAGAAAAAGATTACTTAACAACCAATTCTGGTGTTGCCAGATTTTAGTAAGACATTTCAGGTCAAGTGTGACGCGAGTGGATTTGCAATTGGAGCCGTTTTAAGCCAAGATGATAGACCGATCGCATACTTCAGTGAGAAACTGAATGAAGCGAAGGTTAAGTACTCCACATATGAAAAGGAATTTTATGCAGTCATACAAGCATTGAAGAAATGGAGACACTATTTTGTTCCTAAGGAGTTTGTTTTGTACAGTGACAATCATGCCTTACAATTCGTGACTCAGCAGGAGAAGCTGAACCAAAGACATGTCAAATGGATTGAATACATGCATAATTTTACTTTTGTGATTAAACATATTTCTGGAATTGCTAACAAAGTTGTTGATGCTTTGAGCAGGAAATGTTTGCTGATGCAGGAATTCAGAGTCAAAACTATGGGTTTTAATAATCTCAAAGAGATGTATAGAGATGATCCATATTTTAAAGAGGCGTATGAGGCATCTGAGAATCCAATTCTCAGGGACAGAAGCTAGTGGACCAAATATATGATCTAGGATGGATTATTATTAAGAGGCAATCAATTCTGTATTCCAAAATGCTTCATGAGGGAGAACCTGTTGAAAGAAAAACACAGTGGAGGATTGACCAGACATTTTGGTCATGCTAAGACATTCTCGAAATTAAATGGTTCATATTTTTGGCCAGGGATGAGGACAAATGTCAAAAGATTTGTGGACAGATGCAAAATTTTCCAGCACACAAAGGGAAAAGGGCAGAACACAGGGTTGTATCAACCATTACCCATACCTGAGAGGTCCTGGGATGCAGTAAGCATGGATTTTGTATTGGGGCTACCAAGAACACAAAGAGGATTTGATTCAATATTTATGGTGGTAGATAGATTTTCCAAAATGGCACATTTTATACCATGTTAGAAAACCAGTGACGCAACTCACATTGCGAACCTGTTTTTCAAAGAAGTTGTCAGACTTCACGGCTTACCAAGGAGTATTGTGTCTGATCGGGATACTAAGTTTGTTGGACATTTCTGGAGGACTTTATGGAAGAATCTAGGGACAAGTTTGTCATTTAGCTCAACGTATCATCCTCAAATGGATGGACAAACAGAAGTTGTGAACAAAAGCCTAGGAGATTTGTTGAGGAGCCTAGTGACTGAACAACACAGTTAGTGGGATCACATTCTGCCACAGATAAAATTTGCTTATAATGACTCAATCAACAGAAGCACAGGACAAAGTCCATTCCAAATTGTATATGGAATGCAGCTAAGGGGAGTTTCTGAATTGAAAGATTCAGAACAGAATGAAACTAGAAGTGCTAGTGCAGAGAATTTTGCAGAAGTAATGAAGGAGCTTCACAGTCAAATCAAGGAGCGATTGCAGAATTCAAACCAAGAGTATAAGCGCAGAGAAGATCAACATAGGAGAGAACTTTAGTTTGAAGTTGGTGATTTGGTTCTTGAACACCCGAGGAAAGAAAGGTTCCCAAGGGGAACATATAACAAATTGAAAATGAAAAAGATTGGACCATGTAGAGTCATGAAGAAATTTGGGGCAAGTGCATATGAGATTGAATTACCCGATGGGATCGAAATTTCACCGATATTCAATGTTGCGGACTTGTACCCTTACAGATCTAAAGAAGCAGGAGCAGACAATGAACAAACAAAGGTTCAATGGACAAAGAAAATGCCTGTCGCTGAAAATCCGCAGATAGAAAACATAATTGACAAGAGAGTTAGCAGGAAGACCAAACGAAAAGAGTATTTTGAATACTTGGTCAAATGGAAGGGACATCCAGTTGAAGATGCCAGCTGGGAAGATGAAGCAGAAATTCAGAAGCATGGACAGACCGTGCAAGAGCTCGTGAACAGGAGTTCATGAAAATTTTCAAGCGGGTGAGTATGATGCAGAAGCATCGTGCAAAGCCCAAAGCGCGCGCTTAAGCCAAAGAAATAGTTGGATGCGTGGAGGAAGAAAAGAGCACGTTCTCATAAAGACCCGTTTTGAATTTTGAAACAAAGTCATTAATATAGTAGTCAAGAGGAACATACTCACATTTATACTTTGGAGATTGTAAACGGATATGGGGAATTCTCCCATCCGTCTTTTGTATTAAGGCATTTATGCATAGTTAATGAAAGTAGGTAGGTTTGAATGATAGATTAGACAGTTTTAGGAATAAGAGGGAAAATAGATATAGACACCCTCATTCTTGTATCTTGTATCATTGTATCAATCAGAATTAGAAGAGCTAAGCACATTAGCATAGAGAAGGAGAGAGCTGTAGCAAAAGAATTGTAGAAGAGAACCCATGTACAAAAGTTTGAATTAATATATGAAGCTTTGATTCAGACTCATGGTGTTATGATGTTTTCTGTGTACACATGTTGAATGGTTTGTTTATAGTCTCTTACTCTCTTTGTCATGCATTGTTGTTATTCTGTGTTGAATGAATGATTTCATGTTGAATATATGAATTCTGAGAGAGAGAGAATGAGTTTCAATTGTTTCTCATCCTGAGTGAGAAGTTCTTGCAAGGAGTGCAGTGAAACATCCACAAGGAGTGCATTGACGAAGATTCAGAGTTTATCTTTGTAGCTCAGGAGGGATACCGTTGTTCTCATTTCAACAGAAGTGAAGGAGTAGCACAGGAAGTCGTGCAAGGAGTGTGCAGGTGTTGGAAGTCTTAGGACTTATCAACTAAGGAGAATTGAAAGATTGCTATTGCAGGAGGGGCACAGAGTCGAGAGGTCAAATACATAGAAGTATTTGAGTGGTTGCTGCAAGGAGTGCAAGTAGGGACCCTTTTGGAGGATTGAGTTTACAAGGTGAGCTCAGGAGGGTTGATACCTTCGAACTACTTCAAAGGGAGACGAGAGTTGAAGTCATCCAGCAGAAGTTAAGTTCCAGTGGGAGAATACTGGTTCATTTAACAAGAGCGGTTAAGGAAGAAATTGAATGGTCGGAATTCTCCGAGAAGAACTCCCGAAATCACGAGGACCGTGAGATCCAAAAAAGCTGTAAGGTGGATAAGGGAGGATGAACCCATCATTTGGTATCAAAAATCAACGTGGACCATTGATCGTGACTTGTTGTGAGTCGTCCGATCATTTCGGTGTTTCGGGGTTCAGGAAACTGAGAGGACAGTGGCTTGGGATCGAGAGTTTTGAACTCCTGATACCCGAAAGTCCAAAATCGTGCTGGCCTTTGGATTGGAGGGAGGCTTGTAGCCGTTGATCCTGTAGAAGGTATCGTTTCAGAGTTTGGGGTTTTGAAGGTCGAAGAGCTGGGAGCTTAGCATCCAGATTTGCGAAATCACGAAGTCTGAAACCCCAATGAAGTGACACGACCCGTGTGGAAGTCAACTCTGGCTGACTTATCGGGTTTCGGCATTTCGACATTTCGGCATTCACGAAGACGAGAGGTGAGGGATCCTTTGTTTCGAGATTTCCGAAATCGTGAAACGCAATAAGGCCGTGAAAGAGGAGGACATGGCAACATTTCGGGGATTCGTCATTTCGGGTTTCGACAGTTGAAGGGCCGGGAAACTCGACGACAGGTATCGCGAAATCGCGAACCCTGAAGTCCCGACTTAGAACAGGGTGCGACACTGTTGTGGCCAAGGGGGATTTGAGTTGGCGTCTAGTGTTTGTTCATACAGGCTCAGCCCATAAGGACATGTGGATTAAATTTGTTGAAGGTTCTGATAGGGATCTGAAAGAGCCATTTCAGCTCGGAGGAAGATTTGAACGATCCCGAGAGTGGATCTCGAACTGCGGGTTGGGGGTCTGCTTCAGACCACGTTTCATATCTACCTTTCCGCATGTCACCCCTGGCACTTGCTTACTTGGTCCATTTGGCGATTGGAGTTCTTGGTACCCACCTGTCCTTGCCCCTGTGTTTGGTACATCACCACGTGCCAGGGTGGACCCTTTGGGAGTCCAGAACTTCGAGACTCCAGAGGTTTTGGATGCAGAGTCGTGGGTAAGTTGAAAGGACCGAACATCAGAGCCATGTGGAGAGATTTTGGGATCCTTTGGGAGTTTAGGAATTTGGGACTTTGGAGGATAGGCATGCAAAAAGGAAAAGGGACGTTCAACACTGAAGTGCCAAAATTACCTCTAGCTCATGTATTAAATGAATCCCATGTCTCACCGTTGGATTGGATGGTGGATGGACCTTCCCCGTAGATGTAGGAACTTGGGGTTGGTGTGAATTAGGTGGAGCCACGTGGCCCATGTCTGATAATTCCCAAAGAACTTCATGAGGCCATAACTTGCAATCCAAAGCTTGGTTTTGAGTCGGGTAGCAGTCGTTAGAAAGCTATGGTTGAGTAGAAGAGGATTAAGACCTTGGGTAGAGGGTTCGAGTTGATTAGAATAAGAGAAATTTGGATGCCCCATCCCTAGAGAGGGTACTTAGGGGTCAGGTGTGTTACAAATTGGTATAAGAGCATGGTTACAACACTTGGCCTACTTGGGTTAATGGAAGAGTCACACAAAAATATTCTTAGAGACCTTTAAGGGTAACAACTTATCTTACCCCACTCCTAAGAGTCTTAGTTAAAACTCTATTGAAGAAAGGAATGAAACTTTTTGTTGTTGTATGTGTTTTGAAAAATATGAATTGTGTGTTGTTCATAAACTAGTATATCATTAACTAACATAAAATGTTTTATCAACACTCAAGCAGTTAGTGGGCTGCAGGAAAACTACAACATAAATGATGTTGACACACCATGAATTGGGGGAAAGATCCCACAATAGAGAGGAAGCATCTGATGAAAGGAGGACAGTGGAAACCCCTCCTGATTTGGCTGAAACTGTAAGAAGCCTCATGGTAGAATTATAGAGTTGTAAGGCTGACAATGAAAGGCTGATAAAAGAGCAGGAAAAGCAAAATGAAATTAATGCAGTCCTACTGCAAAGCTTATGATATATATAAAGGCAACATCAATATGGACCAACAACCATCCATGTGGACATACATCATACGAAGAAAACCCAGAGTCCACCTGAGATATGAAAGCATGGCCCTGAAAGTGGCCACACAAGGAGAAGAACCTCAAAGAAGGCCCAACATGGAGCCAAGATACACTCATCGGAAGAATCCTCTGGTGAGGAAACTAACAACTCCAAGGGATCTTGTAGTATCAAAACTAGTTTGTATTTCCATAGGAAAAGAAAGAAGAGGAAACATTCCAAGAGTTAGGACCCTTAAGAGTTCAAGAAATCCAAACCACCCACTTTCGATGGAGAAATTAAATAAGGGGAAGAATTAGAAGTTTGCTTGCTTGGCTTGAATAAGTGCTTCAGAGTCCATGACTACTCTGAAAATTTAAAGGTTTGAATAACCATTTTTAACCCGAATGGAAAGGCCTCCATTTGATGGGAGCGAGAGCTTAGGAATGTGAAAGGAATCCATGAGAAGGACTTGTCATGGAAACAATTTGAGAAATACTTCAAGAAGAAGTATCTGTCAGAGAAATACTTTGATGGGAAGACCAATGAGTTCTATGAACTCAAGTTAGGACAACTCATAATAGATGAATATATCAACAAATTCCTTGAGGTGATAAGGTATGTGCCCTACATAAAGGATGGAAAGGTAAAAATGCAACGATTTATTAGTGGACTGCCTCAGTCCTTCCAAGACAAAATTGAATTTGATGAGCCAAAGACCTTAGAAAACACTATCTAGAAGGCAAGGTATTGCTATGAGCAATTCGAGAATAAGACAAAACCTCATGAGGACTGGAAGAAGAAAAATAGTTCAGGATTCAAGAAGAAGGAGTTTAAACCCTCAATATTTAAGAACTATGGGAGAGGTTCTAAGATGAGCCTTCCTATTAAAGGTGTATATCAAAACATTTTCCCCTCTCAGAGTGGAAATAAACCCTTTGGAACAGCCTCAGGTAAGACGTATAACCCAAAAAGAGAACCCTTGAAATGTTGGGGTTGTGGAGAAGAACATTTGTTGAGAGACAACCCACATAGACAACAATGCAATAGGTGGGTCTACAACGTCCAAGAGGCCACCACAGTAAATGATATGGCTAGAATCATGCCGCAAATTTATGAAGCCTTGGATAATAGACAAGCCTACCACCAAGCTTTAGTGGTGGAGATGGAAGGTATGATTTCCAACCATATAGTTTCCATTTTAATTGAACCTGGTTCTAATTTGAGTTATGTTTCCCCTCAAAGTGTTGAGAAATGTAAATTGAAACAAGTTAAACATGTTAAATAATGGTTGGTACAACTAGCCACTGGAACCAAAAGGAAAGTAACAAAGGTCATACCAACATGCCAATTAATTATGAATGGATTGCCCACCCAGGAAACTCTAAACATGCTCCCTTTAGGATCTTATGACCTACTAATTGGCATGGACTGGTTGGATTCCCATAAAACCAAGTTGGACTACTACAATAAAACTTTGGAGTGTGGATAGGAAGAAGGGAGGAAGATAAACCTACAAGGTATTCAAAAGCCTGTCTCAGTGAGACAAATATCATCCCTTAAAGTGAAGAAGTATTGCAGAAAATGATGTCCTTTGTATGCAATACAAGTGTTGGACTCTGTTGAGAATAATAAACCCAACCTATAGGACCATCCCATATTAAGAGAGTATAGATATTTGTTTCCAGAAGAGGTACCAATTCTACCTCCAAGAAGAGATATTGAATTTTCAATAGAACTTGCACCATGAGCGGTGCCAGTGTCTAGAACACCCTATAGAATGAGTACCCCAGAGCTATTTGAGCTCAAAATGTAGCTAAAGGAAATGATGGACAAAGGCTACATTCAGCCTAGTGTGTCTCCATGGGGAGAACCAACCTTGTTTGTGAAAAATAAGGATGGCACACTTAGGTTGTGCATAGACTATAGGAAACTCAATACAATGACCATAAAGAATAAGTATCCCTTGCCAAGGACCGATGACTTATTTGACCAATTAAGGGGTGCTACAATTTTCTCCAAGATTGACTTGAGGTATGGATACCATCATATATGAATTAAGGATGAAGACATCCATAAAACAACCTTTAGGACAATATATGGTCACTATGAATTTGTGGTGGTGCCATTTGGGATAACCAATGCACCAACCACTTTTATGTGCTTGAGGAATAATGTACTCAATAAGTTATTAGATAGATTTGTGTTGGTTTTCATTGATGATATCTTAATCTATTCCAAGAATAGGGAAGAGCATGAAGAACATCTCAAGCTAGTGCTTCAAGTACTAAGAGAACATCAACTCTATGCTAAGTTTAGTAAGTGTGACTTCTTCCAGAAACAAGTCCATTACTTAGGCCATGCTATTTTAGAAGAAGGAGTGGTAGTTGATCCTGAAAAGATCAAATCCATTATGGATTAGCCTGCCCCAAAGGATGTATCTAATATCAGATCCTTTATGGGCCTAGAAGGATACTATAGGAGGTTCATAAAGGGATTTTCCAAGATTGGTTTCCCAATCACCTCCCTTCAGAAAAAAGGGAGTTAAATTTTTTTGGACATCATAATGTGAAGAGAGATTCCAAAAGCTAAAACACCTTCTAACCAATGCACCTGTGTTGAAGATTGCAGACCCAAACAAGGAATTTCTTGTGTGAACATATGCCTGCAAGGAATGACTCGAAGGAGTCCTTATGCAAGAAGAACATGTAATTTTCTATGAATATAGAAAATTGAATGAGAATGAAATCAATTATGTGACCCACGATATAGAATTGGCTGCCATAGTACATGTTTTAAAAATGTGGAGGCATTTCCTCCTAGGTAGGGGATTTGTGCTTATGACAGACCATAGTGGGTTGAGGTACCTGTTTGATCAACTGAAACTTAATGCTAGACAAGCTAGATGGATGGCTCTCCTCAGTGAGTTTGATTTTGAAATCAAATATATCAAAGGAAAATAAAATAGGCTGGTTGATGCCCTTAACTGAAGTATGAAAGTGATTCACTTGGAAACTGTAACCACCTATGAAACAGATGTTAGGGAAAGAGTCAAAAGTGCACAAGAAACAAATCATTTTTTCAAGACTGTAACATCATACTTAGAACAAGAGCCCACAGAGCTAAAGTATGAGGGTTCTCAATTGTTGAATGATGACCTTGTAAATTACAAAGGTAGGTTATATATCCCAAACTGTGACATCTTGAAGAGGTTCACGATGGATGAACTACACAAAATACCATATACTAGTCATGTCAGTTATCAAAAGATGATCACAACTACTTGGAAACTATTCTATTGGCCTGGACTGAAAAAGGACATAGCTGATTACTTAGCTAAATGTCTAGAATGTCAACAAGTTAAGGAAGAACACTGACATCCAACAGGGATGTTGCAGCCCCTACCAATCCTAGAATGGAAATGGGAAACCATCTCCATGGATTTCATCACAAGATTACCAAAATCGGCCAAACAAAATGACACCATCATGGTAGTGGTGGACAAATTGAGCAAGGCTCATCACTTCATTCCCGTCAAGTCAACTTGAAAGGAAATAGATATTTCCAGTATTTTCATGAAATAAATATTTAGACTGCATGGAATGCCTAGGGAGATCATATCTGACAGAGATACAAAATTTACTTCAAGCTTCTAGAGATCTTTGTTTGCTGGTTTTGAAACTAAATTGCTATTTAGTATAGCCTATTACCCTCAAATTGATGGATAGACATAGAGGGTAAACCAAGTGTTAGAGGACATGTTAAGGATGCATGTAATGCATCAACCTAAGAAGTGGGAAGGCTACCTACCACTGGTAGAGTTTTCCTACAACAATGGCTATCAAGAGTCATTGAAGATGAGCCCTTTTGAGGCCCTTTATGGTAGATAGTGCAAGATTCCAATCAACTGGGATAACCCAGTAGATAGAATTACAATTGGGCTAGCTATGCTAAAATAAATGGAACAACAAGTAATTCAGATAAAACAAAATATGAAAGTGTCTCAGGATAGACATAAAATCTATGCAGACAAAAAGAGGACTCCTAGAGAATTCAAAATAGAGGATCATGTGTATCTCTGAGTTAGACCCAAGAAAATCTCCTTGAGAATGGAAGCTTGTGCCAAGATAACACCTCAGTATTGTGGACCCTTTGAAATTTTGGATAGATTGGGACCTATATCATATAGATTGGTGCTTCCTCCCACAGTGAAGGCACATAATGTTTTCCATGTTTCATTATTAAAGAAATATGTACATGATTATAATCATATAATTGACTGGTATGTGATTCAGGTGGAACCAAAGGGAGACATCCTACCAAAACCACAATGCATAATAGACAGGAAGGAAATCTCACTCAGGAACAAAACCATTCCACAGGTCAAGGTGTAGTGGAAACACTTTGGTCCAGATAAAGCTACCTGATAAATGGAGGATGCCATGAAATAATCATATCCATTTTTGTTTACTTCTATACATACATAACACATCGACATGTAGAACATCGAGGTCAATGTTCCTTTAATGGGGAGGGGATTGTAATACCCATGTTTCCCCAGTTTGTAAATATAACTATAACTGGCCGAAAGACTATGGCAGACTGGATATATGTGAATGTTGGATTTAATGAACCTTTTGTTATAAAAGGTCAATGCATGTATTTTCTGTTATTAATAGAAAATGGATAGTGTTGCATAATTATTGAAAGGGGGGTTTTCCAAGATATACCATGATGCTATGAGAGAGATGGTGAGGGGAACCAGAAATGGTTGAGATGACCCCCCACCAAACCAATACCTTATTGGATTTAATGACTTAGACCCAGAACAATCCTCTGAACTAGAAATGAATTACTAGTCAGACTGGTAGCTGGAAGAGTCCTCCTCAATATTTGATGAAGATATGGGGTAGAGTACCCATCTGAAAGACTTCAAGACTTGGCCACGGGTGTTGGAAAAATAACTGAGAGGGGGGGTGAATCAATTATATATATAATCTTGAAACGTTTCCTGTCTTTTCATGAATCTTTCTAGATTATTATTTAATGTGTTGCTGATAACTTAACATGCATAGATATGCAATATTTGATCAATCACACAGAATACACAGAGACTGATTTTCATGAGGAAACCCATAAAGGGAGAAAACCTATTCTTCTTAGGATGTCAATCAAGCTCCAACTTTCATGTACATCAGAGTCTTTGAGCACCAACTCAAATATGAGGCCATAACCTCATATAACAAGCTACAACTTGCTGAGAGCACCAAATCTCTGGTTTCTCTAACACCCACTAGAAGGAAGCACCAACTCCCTGAGTGTTCCAGCACCAACTAGATGGAAGCCCCAACTTCCATTCACACAGGCACCAACCTGTATAACATAGAACAATGGTTCTCCCATGCACCACCTTACCACCCTGGTTTTTCTGGCTACAACCAGATGGAAGCTACAACTCCCTGTGTTTAAGCACCCACTTGAAACTCTGAGGACAACAATTCTCCCTAGCACCTCCCTACCACCCTGAGATATAAAACTTTGTTACAAAAATTTATTACAGTGATACAGTATTTCCCAAATGGCTTACCAGTCTCATCACTGTTCTGCTATACTACTTTTCTCTGCCTCTAATTTGATCCATTACAACTCAATACCTTCTTCAACTTCTATCCTCTGTGACTTATGCATATTTCTGCTTCTATGTTGTTCTCTTTCTCCTCCTGCACACCACTGCCTCTCTGTTCATATTTTCTATTGCATTTCATGCTCTGTGCACTTCCTTCATTCTATGCATTGCGCCTCTTATATACTCTTCTGGTCCGTTGCACAACCTCCTTCTACTCGCATGCAAAACTATCAGGAAAAGGGCCTATCTCTTCTCTATTCTGCATGTTTTTATCACGCCAAGTCCTCTGCGAGATAATCCACACAACTCTTTGTCTTCTTTGGTGGCTATACTAAGCCTGTTTGTCATCAGTGTCTTATCCTAAGATTCTTTGCCTTCTTTGGCAGTGAGATCCTACGTATTCTCTGTCACAGATGAGCTTATCCTCTCTGTTACAGTTACAGTGTTCAACACTTTTCCATCTTTCAATTGTCTCTATGATGAGTCTTCATTCCATTGGCACCTATCTTGAGACTCTTCATCTCCTCTGGCGATCACCCTGATGCTCTTCAAATTCTCTGGCAGATACCATCAGTTCGTTCTGGCAGTTACATAGAGAAACTCCGTGCACTCATCTCTTTGGCACCTTTTCCCTTTCTGAGAAAACTACACAGTGGGCACTAGATTTTCTAGCTAATCCCCTTCCTTTCACGTGACCATGAAATGTGATCAGACACCTATCCAAAAGGGCGCTTCACGACTTCATGCATCAGATATTCTGTTGCGAGTCACCTCAAATATCCTAACTCTTGAAACTCCAAAGTACATTGTGCCAGATCAACGATCCAAGACCCTTAGTGCTCTGACGGTCTAGATCTCGTTTTCGTACTTCAAGACTTCATGACTCACGATGTCGGAAGTTAGAGCACTTCCTTTCTTCGAGGTCTAAACTCCCAAACTCTGAACTTCGTCATGCCAAATCAATGGTCCACGAACTTCCTCGATCAACAGCTATGATCACCTTCGCGAACTCGTGAGTTATCTCTCCTACTTTCTCCGATGTTCGAACTCACAAATCTACGCTTGCCAGATCGATGGTCCATATCTTTCCATGATCCAACGGTCGAGATCTCCTCCTCGCGTTTCACGACTACGCGCTTCGCGATGTCTAAATTTGTCTCACCTCCCTTCTTCCGATTCCCGAACTTGTGCTTGCGTCATATCAACGGTCCACAATTCTCCACGATCCAACGGTCCAGATCAAATCATGAATTCGCACTTCGCAAATTCGTCTCTCAGAGATATTCGCCTGGCCTCCTTGCAAATATTCCGAAGTCTGAATCCTCAAAATTCGCTCGCATCAGATCGACTGTCCACAATCTCCCGTGAACCAACGGTTCAAATTTCCTCTCCTGCGTGTGGAGGGCGCTAAGGCTCACGCACCTTGGTTTGATCATATGGTTGTTGGTTTTCTGAATCGGTGATCCAACGACCACTTTTTCTCTACCTCCCGAGCTTTCGAATTCCTCCGAATTATAAGATTTTATAAGTATTCAAAGGCTTTGACCTTTTTTCCTCCTATGAGTCTGTCTCTTGGACCTCGTCTGCACTTCTGGAAAATGTTGTCCCTTCTGAGCTTTCTCGCCAATGTAATGGTAAATCCACTATATCTTCTGAGCTTTTGAATTTGTTCAGATTTTCAAAGGGTTTCGATCCTTTTGAACTCAAGGGAATTTCTACTGCACTCCTGGCAGTCATGTGCTCATCCTCCTGAGCTTGTAGATAACAATTCCCGATGCTATCATCGTTGCTTTCCTGTTTTCCATCATTACTGCCAATATGCCATTGTCGTTGTTATTCTTGCCATCAATGACAAGCACACTCTTCCTGTAAACATGCAAACAACGCGTTGTGGATTCAAATCCACACAACCTTGTTGAGGGAGGCAAGAAAAGAGGTAATTCATGGGAAGAGGCAGATTTGCGAGGAGGTAGAGTTGAAAGACCAATTTCGAGAACAAAAAAGAGCACTTGCAGCTCTTTGGTTCGAAGAAGAGCTAGGAAATAAGCTCGTTTTGGGTGAAAGAATTTGTTGGCAGGGTTTTCATTCCAAGCTGATAAACGGGGCTGACGAGTGAATTTGGAATTACTTGTGCAGACCTCCTTTATTGGTATAGAGAAAACTAGTGGCCAAGATCCCGTGGGAGGAGAGGGTAACCTACGTCTCTGACTGTCATTGAGTAAGAATAAAGAATCTCTCTCAAAGAATTGTGTTCTAGCTCATGGGTGGCCAATGGTAAATCTGTTCAGGAGTGGTTGTGCCTATGTTTGGGTGGAAACAACCACTCCTTTCAACAATCGCTTCACGAATTCTGGTTTTCTAATAAGTATTTTCATACTCTTTGTATTGAAATGAAAATGATGATTGAATATATTTATATGTCTATGACTGAGTTCTGTATTGAATGATTGAGGTAGAAATATGTATTTTCCCTCTTTGGACCCATGATTTTGATTGGTCTTCTGCTTTCCTCAACTTAGTAGATAGAGAGCTATGGGATGTAAGTCATGCAAGAGTTTCATGGAAGGATTTACCGAGATGCTTAAGTCCTGTCGACCTCTAGAATCTACCTTCATGGGAATACTAAGTTCAAACCCTATGGAAGGAGGGAACCTCCTTCAAACCTTTCACTCGTGTGACCAAGGGCTCATGTCCGCGTCCTTAACCAATTCATGGCTAAGAGATTAATGCGTATCCCACGAGATTTTTTGAAGGACTCACGTGATTTAGGTCTGGGAACCTTGCACTAGGTCCAGAAGGAGCTAAGGCTTTCTGGCTTCAGAACTCTGGGAGTTTGGAGGTACGAAGTGTTTCGACCTTACCATTTGTAAACCGACCGAAGGAAACTAATTGTTATGGTTACCCATGAGGTTGACCAGTGTCTGTCGGTCTCCCTAACTGTGGCAGGTATACCTACCCCATCGTTACACCTTGATCCATTCATCAACCACGAAGTAACGCGAGCCACATATCCAAGGGTATTCAGGAGTCCCCTTGGCCATTGGATCTACGTCGAGGTAATTCTAGTGAAATCCTAATTTGGGAGAAAAAATATGTTATAGCACCAAACTCCCAGAACGCTGGAGTTACGAAGTGATGAGAGCCATGTATTTGCGGAGTTCATTAAGAACCCCTCTTAACCGTCCTATCATCCAGTGGAGGGACCTACGTATGGTACTTCAATGAAGTCCTACTTTGGGAGAGCGGAGCAGCCATGACGCCAAAACCCCTGAAGGCTGGAGCTACAAAGTGACAAGGACCGTAGATATAAGGACCCTTCGGGATCTCCCTTGACCATTAGATCTAGACCATGGTCAGCCTGTCGTTGACCACTCTGGGAGCAAGGAGGAAACCACATCACGAATCCCCCGAAAGTCGACGTTACGATGTAATGAAGGTTGTAAATCAAGGGATCTGCGTGGATGCATATCAATCATAAGATATAAGGGCGTAGGAATTCCATTAGTCTGGAGTGATGTGGCACAGTGACATCACCCAGGGTGATGTGGACCCACATTGGACGTGTCACGTGTTTCCTGGATTCATATGTTTCGCAGAACCTATGTGTTCATTAAAATGTGACTTGTGTCTCCCACTATAGGGACCACATGTCATCTCTACCTTGCCGTGTGTCACCCCTAACACTTTCTTACTTGGTCCATTTGGTGAGTGGAGTGCTCAGGACCCACCTGCCCTTTCCCCTGTGTTTGGTACATCACCACATGCGAGGGTGGACCCTTCGAGAGTCTGAAACTTCAGGACTCTAGAGGTTTGGGATGTAGTGTCGTGGGTAAGTTGAAAGGCCCAAAGGCCGTAGCCACGTGGAGAGATTCCGGGCTCCTTCGGAAGTTCAAGAATTTGGGACTCCGGAGGACATGCAAGTAGAAAGGAAAAGGGGCATTCAACGACAAAGCGCCGAACTTCCCTCTAGCTCATGTGTTAAATGAATCCCATGTCTCGCCATTGGATTGGATGGTGGATGGACCACCCCATGGATGTAGCAAATTGGGGTTGGTACGAATGAGGTGGAGCCACGTGGAACATGTCTGATAATTCCTCAAGAACTTTAGGAGGCCATAACTTACAATCTAGAGCTCGGTTTTGAGTCGGGTAGCAGTTGTTAGAAAGATTTGGTTGAGTAGAAGAGGATGAATACCTTGGGTAGAGGCTTTGAGTTTATTAGAATAAGAAAAATTTTGATGCCCCATCCCTAGAGAGGGTACTTAGGGGTCGGGTGTGTTACAACTTTTAACTTAGATTCACGATGCATAACCAAAACTGAACAATGTAAACCATAGAGAATAACCAACATGCATATTGACACCACAAGTACATTGGGGGAACCCTATATAGGGAGAAAAACCCCAACAAACAAATATTCCTTTATTTCAAAGATAATGATTGACCACTTACAACATTTCCACCATGAAACTCTGCTCTTAAGGAGCTTTTCAATGACTCAACCTAGACTGAATTCTTGCTGATTAAAACTTTGTTGTAGGCACCTTTGATAGACTGTCACAACAACCTCTTTATGAATGATATTCATTTTTTTTATAGGTCTGATACATGTGCCTTATCTGGCTTTTACATGTTGTTGTTATAACTGTTGTTACACCTGTTATATGGCTGATGCACGTTGTTGTTACAAATTCTGTTACACCTGGTATATGGATGATGCAAGATGTTGTTACAACTATTGTTACACCTGTTTATTTGCCTCTATCTTTGGACTAATATTTATGCTTGGATATGGGACTGATATAACTGCTATCCTGGACTGATATGTGCCTCTATTGTGGACTGATATGCAACCAGTAAGTGTACTGCTATATGCCCTAGTTCTGGACTGATATTCACCTGCCTACTCTCACTCATACACAACCTGCATATAGTTATTTAGAATGAGGTTCATATGCTTACTCAAACGAGGAAAAGAGTGGCTTAAAATAGCCCAACGAGATGCATTTATTCACAAATGAACTTAACTCTTTAATCCCAAATTAGAACTGAAGCAATGACTTAGTTAGAACTGAACTAAATTTGGAACTTCGACTTGAACATAGTTAGCATGTTGACTTGGAACTCTAACTCGCCTAGGTGACTTGGCACAACATTCCATGCCAACTCAGCTTATAACTGGACATGTATGCATGCCATGCATGATATGCATGCATGACACTTGTTATGCATGCATGCCACTTGTTTATGCTTGCATGCCAATTGAAATGCATGCATGCCATGCATGCCAAATTACCCTCATATGATGCATATATATGATTCACCCTCATATGATGCATACATATGTGGATGCCCTATTAAAGAGATATTTAATGATATGTATGCACCTCTGTTGGACACCTTGCCATCGATTGGTTTCATATTATTATTGAAGATGTATATATGTGGTAGATACCTTTCTATGATCATGATTACTAATGATTGCATACCTTGTTATTATTATTTCTATGATTGGATACATTGATATGATTATAAATCTTGTAATGATTAAGTGTTATGATTGGATATGACCAATGTTCCTCCTCCAAGTTTCCAAGCACTTCAATGATCCTCCTCCAATCCTCCAAGGAGACCAATGCACTGTTGTGGGGTATTCTACCCTACGGACTAATAAGCTAGGGCTCTAAACTTATACGCAGAAAATGACCCTCAAGACTTAACTTTTGACCTTCTACCCGAATCTGAAACCCCTTTCTTCACATGCATACAAGAGAAGAATAAACCAACCTTTTTCCGGACGGCTGAAGTAGATCCTCCATTGAGTTTCTTGTCCTTTTGTTGCTGCTTCTCCTTCCACAAAGCTTCCTGCAATCAAACAATACTATGCATGCATGCTACTGATCTATTATAGGGTTAGAGATAAAAACATAAATCAAATATCATAAATGAGACTCATGTATGCGGGACGGGAAAAGTATATTTTTTCATTAACTTCAATATAAATCAGCTTACAATGATTTCTGAGGCCGGTCACCGTTCCACGATTCTGATCCTGGGCTCTTCCTCTTCTTTTTTGTCCTCCAACTGCTGCTTCTTGAGTTTCTCCTAAAGCTTGAGGCAAA